>JAPYZJ010000470.1:0-48176 GCA_030522765.1 Ophioninae sp. B BG-2022a
CCTTTTCCAAACACACCAAATAAATCTCCATCGCATAGAAGAAGCCTACTCTACGACCTTTTGAAATATCGTGATTTTTGAGATTCTGGAAAAGTGGCCGGGAAAGTCGAAAAATATTTTTTTCTGTTTTCACCTCTTAAAAGGGTCTATTTAATCAGAAATTTTCCGCTGATTACGAATATGCCCGAGTTTTTGCCGAAAGTGCAAAATTCGACCGAGAAAATGCGAAAAACCTTTCTAGAATATTTGTTCGACATTTTTCCCTAGAAATGGAGAGTTCAAGGCGAATTAAATTGCGGATTTGTCTTCAAGGTATAAAAATATACGAAAAGAGTAATTATAACTGGAAGTTAGAGTGACGGCGTGATTGTCAACGGGTCTGTGCTGTTGAATGTTCGCAAAATGTAATATCGTAATTCCAGGTTTACTGCGGAATCCTCCGGTTCCACTTTTATACATCCCCATACCGATTATTCTCTCGGTGCCTTCTTCGTACTTGATTTATAACCGGGTTGGCCGAAATAAGTGTATCATATAAACGGCTCGGGACCGCCAACGGAGTCTCCAAGGGCCGGCTGTAGCCTCCCTTCTCCCTCGCTGGAACCGTTGTGTTTCGTTCAATTTCTCGTTGGACCAGGAACTTGCAACCTTATGAAGGAGCTGCACCGCACCACTTCAACGCAGTCTCGAGACTTTCGAATCAAGGCACGCGATCCGTGACGTGACTATCAAGAAGCTCGAAAATTGCTTTTTCGTCGGTACGAAAGACTAGGAACTATATTGCGGGACGTTTTCATATACCGGAAGAATCATCCTGTTTGGTTTCGTCGTGGCTGGTCCTTCCTTTTATCCTCATATAACTATTTCAATGTTTCTCATCGCTGGAAAGCTCTCGTTTATCAAGTCTCTCGCTCTATCTCTGGCTCTCTGTGTGTTTATAGTTATACGCGTCAGTATACGTGACCTACAGGCAGGAGGTTACGCGAGGTCAGCATTTTTGTTCTTTAATAACAAAGTTTGGATAATTGGAATGGGTTCATTTCGTTTTTCATTTTTTTTACGTTATTTATGTTAATTTAATATTCATCGTTTTTTTTACGCTTGATGACAACGTTTTTATCCTTTATTCAATTTTTGTTTGTCTTATTTATTTAATTATTTAATATTTAATTATTTAATTAATATTTATTTACTACATTTTTTTTACCAAATTTAATGACAAAGTTTGATAGTTAGGATGTATCAATTTCAATTTTCATTTTAAAAAACTATGTTGTTTTAATATTCAACTTTTTTTAATGCTTGATGACAACGATTTTATCGTTTATTTCATTTTATTTTACTAAGAGTTTTACTGTTTTGCTAAGAAGAAGTACGTGTTCTTTTTTTTTATCAAATACTATACAATACGATATCTTATCAATACGATACAAGGGGACGGAATAAAAGCCAAATGGAAGAAAAATCTTGGTCGCGGCTTTTTCTTCTCTCGTATTAGCCATGAGCATATCTCTTCTTTTTTTTAAATAGTTACCTGCACAAAAGTTGTTCCAGCGAATCATAATTTTTGAATCGAATATTTCTTGACATCTTTAAGCCATTGCGACGAATGGGAAAAGAATCAGGTACTCGGTCTTCCAACTCAAGTGTCATCAATACCACTTTTCCAGATGTACGATCTTTGATGCATCTGAACGAAAAAATGTTGCCCAGTTGTGGACTGACGATTGTACGACTGATACAGTATTCAACAATCTTCAGTATATCTTTTTCGCGTTTCACCGAAGCGAGGAAAAGAGAGATAACGAAACTTTACATCGACGGTTTCGTCTCGCAGGTTGCGATCTCAGTTTCCAGAAGGCGAGAGATGGAACGTTAACCGGGAACGATGGAAGAAAGTTTCTCGATTTAAAGCTGGGCTGTATATGAGTTATATGTGTGAGTGTGTGTGTGTGTGTTTGTGCTTGGGCTTCGAAAGCTGGTAGTTTCTTTGGTCCACTGCCACGGGCGACTTCTTTTTCCATCCGATATACATATATATCTGTATATGCATAATACAAGTCGCAATTTTCCAGAAGGACCGTCACCGTTTTTTAAAAACGACGTTCTCCTGGTATTTTTTCGACTTTACATCGAAACTCTTCCACAATCGTTACATTCACTCCTAATATTATATTCACTTTTGCACGAATTGAGAAATAAGAAAAATTTCAAGCTTGCCAACTTTTCAACCGGATGGATGATTCTGACGCGCGAAATAAAGTAGTGGCGTGCGAAAGAATTCTCAAGCTCAGTCAACAAAGCTCGTATAGTTTGCAGATGCTGCAAATTCTGCAGGGAAAAATTCGACGTTGGAATGTTGCACTATGGATGGTATTCAATGGAAATTCGAAACCTTTTTATTTGTTCATTTTTATTATGACCTAGTTTTTTTTCCAAAAAAAAAAGAGAAAAATTGTATTGGACGCTTCTGGTGGATCTTATGGGACCGCCGAAGCGTTGAGGTGCCAGGGCCCTTTGGAATCACCAAGTTTGGTAGGATCGACCCGTTGATCAAATATCGGAATTTGTTTTTTTTTTCTACCTTTTTTAGAACCTACACTAGGCCAATATTTTTTTTCCGAAAGGACTATATCTGAGGAACGTTAGATTCAAATTTTACGAGAAAATATTGAAAATTCGCGGGCTTAGAATTTTTCGAGTGAAAACGTGCATTTTTTTAATTTAATGTTTAAGAATTAAAAAAAAAATTTTTACGTTTTTAAACGTTTTTTTTTACGTTGAAAAATGTTTATTAAATATTATTTTTAAACGATTTTCAAACGTTTTAGGATAGATAGTTTTGTCACAATACTGGTTTGGACATTTGCTCGGAATGAACCCAGTGTGATTGCTGTAATCGAAATGGGAAGCGTGACCACAAATGATTAAAGGGGAGAAATAAATGAGAGCCATGGAAAAAAAATGGATTTTTTTTTACTACTCCAACGATGGAAATTTTCAAATGCATATTACAATTTTTAAATGCATGACATAGAATAAAAAGGTACAAAAAAAAAATAATAATCCTAAGTAAAACTAAAATGCATATGAATGATATTTTTAACCCAAACAATTAGTACTTTTGCTGTATTGACTTACTGGCCTTTCACCAATATCGACAACCCAAACAAACCCAAACAAACTTTATCAAATATTACTTTATTACATTATTATATTATTTCAAAAAATCGATCATTCTGTTCTAACCCAAAACGCCTTTTTCCCTCACGTTTAATAGCTCCAGGTTAATTCAATTTTCCACACTACCTTATCGCCATCCAGTTCAACCTCGAACGAACCCAGGCTTTTCGTATAACCCCTAATTCCTTCATGAGCATTTCCGTTTCAGTGCTCCAATGATTGTTTACTTTTTCTTTCTTCAATCTGTATCAAGAACTCCATTCTAACAATTATATACTTCCGCTTCGTGAGTCTATATCCAGTCAAGAGCTTCCCTGGTTCTTTTCTATAGCAAAATGCGCCACCATACTGTCCTCGGTAAATCTCAGACGCGAAAAGCACAAGGGATCGATTAATGTATTTCGACGGTGCTGCGAGTGCAGCTGAGAATTAAACAGAGATGGAGAGACCGACAAACAGTGGCCCCTGACGGAGGAGGGGGGGGGGGGGAGGAAAAGAGCAAGAGACGATTCCACTGGGCTACAGTAGTTCTGACGGTCGTTAGAATCCACTGTGCACGAGTTTCCTCTTCCGTTTCGAGTCCTCTGTATCGTGTGTTGGCAGCAGTATCCCGGACGGTCTCCGTCCTTCCGGTCGTTTTCAAAGCCTCTCTCCCTTCCCCTCCCCCTCGCCTTCCTTCGTTCTCTATATCTAATTCACTCGGACCCCGTCTTTGTAAGAGAGATATCCGCGTGAGCGATAAATTTGTCCTCGTTTCAATGAAGTATATATTTGTGGACAATCATTTTATTATACGGCATAGAAGCCAACGCGAAGCCCACGCATCGCGCGTTCATTTCATTATTTCGAGAGCTAACGCGAGGAGAGCTTCGTTTGGCTAGACCCAGTTTGTGGGTCTGTCTAATGGCGTTTCGATTTCTGTTTTTTTTTCTTACTTTTTTTTATTTAAAAAATTTTTTATTTTATTGCACAAGAACCTTTGTAATGTTTACGATGAAAAAAAAAAGAAATAAACGACAAAAACTTTGATGACTCGGTGGGTTTGTTTGGGTTCTCTAATAGTGTTTCGATTTCGTACTTTTTTTTACTTTTTAATCGTTTTTTTTTTTTTTTAATTTAATGCACCCAAGCCTTTATATTACAGTGAAAAAAAAAGAAAAAAAAAACGACACAAAATTTCATAACTCGATTGGCAATTATGATACGCCCGAATGCACTCGGTGAACGCAGTCCGGACTTGAAGCCAACACAGCGTTTTGTACACGTCGAGCAATGATCTCGTATCACTATTATCATCCGTACCGCACATACGTCGCTTTGTAATTATAAATTTTCAACGAATGTCTTCATTGGTTTGGGTTTCGCGCAAATAATATATCGCGAAGGAGGCGAGAGCTGGTCGCTCATGTAACGCGCGCATCGCTCGGAATTGCAAGCAAGCCCGCGCTGATCACTGTTATATTTGGACGAACCGTGCGCTACAAACGAGCGTTGAGAGTTACGATAAAATATTACCTCGAGGTTTACCGCGGACAAATTTGCTGTACGGTAAATAATGGGGTGCACGTTATGTATCGATTAACGGAATTTTGCATCATGTTTGTGAGAACTCCCCCCCCCCCCCCCTCTTTCCATGAGCCTGCAATTCGGTCGTTGATTGGTCAGACTTCCGTACTCCTGTTGGAACAACCAAATAATTTATTATTTTACTCGTTATAATTCGAGCACACGCGACGTGACGAGTTTCCCAAAATAATGGGGAAAACAAAAATTTTCCTTTTTTTGCGAGTGATTACACTCGATTTAATAAATTCAATTTTTTTTCTTTCGATTTTTCGTTAGGGTGGAGATAATTGTTATTCAATTTAGATAATTGTTATTCACTTAAAAGGAACTGCAGACTTCAGATTTGAAGTCGACTTGGAATTTAGTTAATTTTTAAGTCATTTTTTTTTTTAAATTTAATTTGCATCGGTCATTTGAGAAGACTTTTGGTTTTATTGAATTTCAAGCCCTACGCGTTTATTGGCGTCACGGAGTAATTAAATTAGCAGTAGTTTGAACGAAATTATATGAATTTGCGAACGGAATTTTCTGGGGCTAGAGAAATTCAATATCAATAATAACTGCGAAACCTTTAAATGCAATTTCGCTGTATTTCATTTTACTCCGGAAGACGAAAAAATCGATATTTTTCTTGTCGGTGTATAATCAACTGAAACGTTAAATTGAGGAAAACGTATTTGCATCGAGTTTTAAATGAAAAAAAAAACGAACACACTGAAATGCAGGTGAAATGTTTTTTCGATCAGAGAAATTCTAGCTGTCGATTAGTAAAATTCCTATATTTTCTCTGATAACTAGAATGCAATAGATAATAACTTGTAGAAACGAAGAATCCTCAGTATTTTTATAATCCTCCATTGGCTCGATCGTATAGGCTTTGATGATTTATTCGTCAGAAAACTGCTCGAATAGCGAAGAAAACGTTTACGTGCTCGAAAAAAAGAGGACAAGTGTGAATAGTCACTGAGGCCACGAATCGTCGATAGCGACCTATTTGACTCGCGAAATTCCAACACCAGGAGGATAATCCGGTATTTATTTTTAAACACGTGGTTTCCTAGAGGCGAGAATGTCCAAATGTCTCGACTCGCGTCCATTTTATTTTTCGCTTATGCAGAACAAGGCGAAAGTAATTGTGACTTCGATCTTCCATATAGGTAGTCGTACATTCATGCATTGTTGAGTACCGCGTGAGACTCTTCACAGTTGGTCTACTTCTAAACTCTAACCGTCTAACGACTGGGAACTCCCCAGTTCTTCCTCTTCCGGGCCATTTCCGCTTCTCTATACCCACTCGTTCCATTGTCTATATCACGGTAATTAGGTTACCGTCAAACGTACATAGACGATAAGACACAAGTACTGCTCTTCCTGTCAAATGCCAATAGCGATAGGGACCAAGTTTCATAGCTGGAGTGTCAAGGCTCTTTTCACAGATGATGCGCTATTGGGTTGTAGTTTCTTCAGGTTCGAATTTAAAAAAACATTCTTCAGAATTTCTTATTTTTATACATCGTATTTTGTTAAGTAAGCTCGTAAGTAATAAACCTTCAATCGTTAAGTAATAAGCCTTAAATCGTTAAATAATAAGCTTCACAAATATTAAGTAATTTTCGTGGCTCAAATCTGCTAAGAAAAAGATTGAAAAATCACAAGACACATTTGTAGGTTAGTTCGAAGGCGAAATGTGATTTTTAAAACTTTTTTTTGGCAGATTTGAGCCACGAAAATTACTTAATATTGTTCAGGCTTCTTAAACTGAAAAATGATAATTTTTTCAGAGACCTAAAACTCAGAGGTTTGCAAATGAAAATTCTTCGGAATAAAAAAATTTTTTTTAATTATTATATACTCAGTTTTTGCTTAACGATTTTCAGGCTTATTACTTAAAAGCTTAATTTTGAAAATACGATTTATAAAAATAAGAAATTCTGAAGAATTGTCATTTGCAATTCTTTGAGTCATTGTCAACGCAATGTCAATTATTTTTTTACCTAATTTCTCACACGAAAGGGTACCGCATTAAATCGTATTTTTTCATAGGATTCTCGTTGTCAATTCTCAGTCAAATAATCCAAATAATCCAAAAATGTATACATTATGCAATAATAAAAGTTAATGAATGTTAAAAAATAGTTGCTAACAGAAATTTGAACGTGATGGATATAGCGAGCTCTTCGGAACGCTCGTTAATTACAAACAATTTAACTCGTGTATAATAAACGAAAATTAATATCAAACACACTCTACGGCTCAGTCGCAATGAAATTTATGGCGTTATATACATCTCGTTGAACGGCACTTCTAGCTCGCGCTATTCACTTTCATTATCACATTACTGCACCATTTTCATTCGACGCTTTCAAGACGCGAACGCGGAGAAGTAATAGAGCAGCTAGGCTTTCCTTTTGTTTTTAAACTGTCGTCTCGTCAAGTAGCTCGTTAATTCATATCGTTCGCGCGTTTTCTTCCTTCCGTGTGCTCGATCTCTCGCGCTTTCAACGGCATCGCAATCTTCTCCCACGATACTTGGAGCAACATCGGCTCCAAGCTTCGAGGGAAACCCCTTTAGATTGTGTTCCAACCGTTTAAATTTGCGAGTTGTTGGATCCTCGATGGGTTCTCGATATCGTCCAACGAGGCGTTCTTCCCAATTTATTCATCGGTATTCATCATCAGGTTAGGAAATAAGTTCGTAGCGTTTTTATATTTTCTTTTGTTTTGCAACGATTTTTTTTTGTTTGACAAACCCAAACAAACCCAAATAACGATTTTTTTTGTTCTTTGACAAAGTGTGATGAATTCGATAGAGCTCTTTCTGCTCTACAAAATTGGACGAATACTCTTTTTGAGTACCTACATTTTTTTTTCTTTTGAGGCTTAGAAATGGAATATTTGAAGCAACATTTTCGAATGCTCTTCTTCGCCAATACTTTAACTCAGCTCTATCGAATAAATATTATACACTTTGTCAAAAAACAACGAGATCGTTGTAAAACAAAAGAAAATATAAAAACGCTACGAACTCATTCTCCAGCCTAATGCTCAACATCGTTGTTCGTAATGAAACGATCATTTATTTCACTAAAGCATCATGGCTATATTGTCCGATTAGGCGAATTGAACGGATGTTCGAAATTTCACGAAAGTTCACCGAGCCCAAAGTTCGCTACACCGTGTTTGATATTTTCCGGGAAAATGGGCAGAGTGGAGGAACGGCGGAAAATGCGCATCGTAAGTTGGCGGGAAATGATCGTAAACGAGCCCCTCCACCTGACTGACCCTAATGGCACACATTTCAATTTGCTCCGAAGTTGAGCTTTAAAGCCCAGAGATTTGGGACGATCGATGAAGCTCCGGAGAATCGTCGAGGCGAAGTATGCCACGCTGGAAAATTTCGACGAGATTCCTCTATGAGTACGATAAGTATGCAGGACTGCCAATATTACGAAGCGTCGGATTCTACTGCTAGGTGTAGGAAGGTTTCCGCGAGCTTCTCGCGTGACGTCTATAACTCGAATCCTCAAGATGTCTATCCATGCCCAGTCATCCTTCCTCCGAGAATATCATACCGCATTTAAACCGTTCGCCGTTTTTTTGGAACTCTTCATCCGGTGACTTGGTCCATCCAGCACCTTTTTGTTCCCTAGTTTGACCAAAATTTCTTTTTTTCTCTTCCAATTGCACCGTCATCTTTAAATCAATACTGTGTCACAAAATTATTATTTTTCTTCCTCACTTGCTTGGGTTTGTTTGGGTTTTCTCTTTCGAGCAAAATTCCTTTTCTTTCTTTTTGCACCGTCTTCTCGAAATCAATACTGGATCACAAAATTATGACGTTTCCTCCTTATTTGT
Source organism: Ophioninae sp. B BG-2022a (assembly GCA_030522765.1). Lineage (NCBI taxonomy): Eukaryota > Metazoa > Arthropoda > Insecta > Hymenoptera > Ichneumonidae > Ophioninae sp. B BG-2022a. The sequence goes on from JAPYZJ010000470.1 coordinate 8,605, forward strand.
TTGGGTTTTTTTAGGTTTTCTATTTTGAGCAAAATTCCTTTTCTTTCTTCCAATTGCACCGTCATCTTGAAGTCAATCCTGGGCCACACTATTATTACGTTTTTTTCCATTTTCCTTTTATTTCGCTTATAAACTGTCGAGAACTGCTTCCGTCCCAAACAAACCCAAACAAAAATGAAGTATTTTCAAAAAAAGATTTATTTTCGTTTGACACAAACAATTCTAAAAAAATATCAACGTTCTACTGGAAATCTCAGTAAAAAAAATGTAAATATCCACAAATAACGAAGACGTATTCCTTATTTGTGTCTCAATACGAAATCCGGATCGTTCAACGCATATTTCATTGCTCAGTTTGGGTTGGTCGGTGCTAGAAGAAAGTCCAAGTCTCAACGAAGATTTTTCTCTTTTTGGGACGAAATTGACGCATCGAACGGGAGCTACGTGTCTATCGGGCCGAAACTGCGACAGGACGAAGAAAAGGACGAACGTGGGGTAGGATTTATAGATCTCGAGAATGAAGAAAAAGGAAAGATAAAAATTGGGCGGAAGGGGGGGGGGGGAGGAAAAAAAGTTTCATGCGATATAGATGGATATCTATGACCGGGCACAAGCGGTGTACTTTCTCAGGGAAGGAGATATATGATCTCCGAGCCAGGGCGCCTTTTACGTGACAAAGAAGCGAGAGTTGAAGGGGGGGGGGTCCCTCCTTAGGGTCAGCGTAATAGCGTCGTTTCTCTTCGTCTATCTATAGATATTTCATTCGATGGAAAAAGCTCACGAACACGAGAGAGTGTACAACTTTATACAGATGGATTTTCCTTCGCTGATAAAAAAGAAGAAAAAAAAAGAGAAAAGAAGACGCGCTGATAAATCAAATTATTCAGATGATAAAATTCTCGACGAGGTTGCTCGCCTCCTGTTTTCCATCTTTTCTTTTTTCTCTTCATCTGCATGTTTTGCACGAGGGAAAAATCCAGCTGTGAGAAAACTTTGACCCTTTTTGCGATTGGTTTACCCTTAAATAGTGAAACGTCAGTGAGAAAAGGAATCTTCGTTCTCTCCATTCCCGACGTTCCGTTTCCTCTCGTTCTTCTCAACGTTTAGTCCCAAGGTAAGAGTTAACGCGATGAAACCGTAGCGCCCTTTTAAAATTGGATTAAATAGAAATCTTGAGACGGTGAAGGGATATTCGTTCTAGAGGCAATTGAATTCGAGTAAGACTCGAAGAAACGTGAGAACTGCTCGGGGAACCGAATTTTATATATGTGACGAGACGAGCTTCCCATCGAACCCTTTCTTACCCGTTAACAGACCTGAGTCCCTTTAATGGCTCTCTCAACGACGAAACTCGACAAATATCTTCAACTCGCGGATCGAATTTCAATGCCCGGTGAAACGAAAATTTGAAAGTTTACTCGGTGAAAGGGCTTAGAGAGCTAACGTTATTTATCGATTTAACCTAATTTTTGGATAAAAGTCTTCGTCGAGATACGTTCTCGTAGCGTTTCAACGATGAAGAAAAATGTGGGCTGTCCTGGAAAGCTTATCACGATTGACGGTTACCTTGAATTGTACGATGATGAAAAACGATAACTCTAAGAAAATATATATTTTTTTTAATAATTCATATAACATTTTTTATATTTGACATAAAAATGTATATTCCATAAGAATTTTATATACATTTATTATTAAAAAACTTAATTTTGAATTAATATTTTATATTTTATATACAATTTTTATATATTTTTTACAAATAATCTCTATTTTTCAATCAACCCAAACAAACTCAAACACCCCGAACAAAGCTTCGTTTAAATGATTCTATAAATTGTGCCATTATGGTATTTCAAATAAAAAAGTGAGATAAGAAAAATGGTTATGTAAAAAAAAAGTTTTTAATGTATCGAAAATTCGCGATGGGTTTTAAGACGACCCGCGTACTTTTTTTTAAGCACACCGTGAAAAAATAGTACTTCCGGCAGAAAAGTCGAAGTAAATTCACCACAGAATATTCAAGACTGTCAATGACCGCCAGGGAGAACAAAATCTTCTCGAGAAAATCACTTCCCTCTCCCTATCTGAACCCTCCTCGTATCGACTCCTCTTTCCCGATGCATTTCTCGGAGAATCTTCTTTCCAGCGACCATCGACTCAAGACCGAAGATACGTGCATCTTTGTAGGTTTAACGGGAACGAGAGTAGAAAAAGAAGCAGCGTGGAAACGTTAGATCCGAATAACTGTCTTCCGACATGAGCTTCGCGAGTGTCCTCTAGAGACCTCTCGCGATTGTGGTCGATACGCGATATCCGGTTCCTGAAGTGGTTGTCGTTAAAAGAGACTTTGTTTTATCGATCACCACCGTGTTGGTACAAACTCGGATGCTCTCAAGAAATTACGACCGAAAACCAAAACCGTCGTACCAAACCAAAAAAAAAGTACCCAAATCATTTGGTAACTTTGGTAATTTATCTATTTAATTTTTCGACAGAAAACAAAATTTTTCGCTTTTGCAATAATTCCCAAACCCAAACAAAATTAAAATTTTAATGAAGCTCTTGAATATTTCACCTCGTGAAATTTTTTATTTCATCGTTTCATTTTTCAAAATTATTCTTCACTGATGTTTCATTAATCTCGACTTCTCGAAATGTTTCGAAAGGTGGGATGAAAGATTATAAAATAATAGCGTGAGTCAGCCCTCAATTTTTATTTTCTTTTTTTTTCAATTTACCCACAGTAGAATTTTTCACGATTTTTTACGAATTTTTTATAAAATGTATAAATAGTTATAAATATTTATTAAGTATATTTATTATTATTATTTACAAAAGTTTTATTTAAATAATTTAATAAATTTATTTATTAAGTATATTTATTATATAGCAAACTTAATAAAAATATTGATAATTAATCGTCACAAAATTTGTGGGTTACAGGTGCATACGTATCCAGAGTTTCTCCTCATCAAGCATAAAGGGTAAGTTTCGTAACCAGATTCGTACGAATTTCCATTACTAATTGAAATCGTCGGTGACACATGTAAGCTTAATACACGTACTGGAATACAAATTGACTAATAACCCCAATACTTTTCATTCTCTCGCTGGTCGGTTTCTTAAATTATCCGGGTCGTTATTCCCCTTCCAATATTCTCGATATCTCCGGTCCTAGATTTCCAAACTGTCAGCATCCAACGTTTGAGTTGCGTATATTGACTCTTTCGACAGAGAAACTCGAAAGGACGTAACCTTTGCGTCTCTTTCTTTACTCGTTCGTGAAACTTACGCCCTTACGTTTGGAAATGCTCGACGTCGCATTCGAGAGGTTTTCCCATTTCACTTGGCTTTTCGCCTCTTTGACTCTGGCACTTTAACCCAAAGTAGTCCGATCGATGAGATTCCATCTTTCTCTCTCTCTTTGTCTCTCTCTAGTGATATGAAAATCGTCCACTTCTAGAAATCGACTAAAAGCTAGGTGGTAGCATCGATAATATTTGATAACTTATCTAGCGCGAAAAAGCTCCGATGCGCTTTCACGGTGTTCAACCAATTGTAATCTTTCCACTTCCCGTCGTTTTTTACGAGCGTCAGAAGTACGAGTGTGCCCCCCTTGCTTCCCTTACCTATATCCTAAAGTTGTCGAACCTACCGGTCGCACTTATATCCGAGTTATCTTTGCGCGGATAAATGAACTTGAATTTCCACGCTCTGCTTGACTTTCCAATTTTACGGACTTATATCTATATCTCGATTTTCGATTTTCCGAAACGTTTCTCGCGTGGATCCCCGTAGTAAAATATGATTCGTTGAAATTGAGGAAATTTGATGCGTCTGACTGGGTCTCATTTTTTTTTGAAATATATATTTTATATTTTTATTTAATATTTCATAGAAAATTCATAAACATTTCAGAGGCCCAAAGTAGATTTTTACCTGAAATCCAAACTCAATGTTTAATCACGTCACGGCTGTTAATGAAATTTAATACGTGGTTTGTTTGTTATAATATCGAAGTTTCTTCGCGGTATATCCAATATTTCGATTGGTGCAGTCGGCCATTTTGTTTTTTTTTCGCTTCAAAACCTGCTGTTATAACAATAATTATTTTATTTTAAACGACGAGGCAATTTCGCGTTGCACTCGCATCCTACGTTTGGAATCGTTCCGTATCGGCCTGCCAGGCAAATGACTTTTTTTTTCTTCGCATCTGGCTTCGCCAGTTCTTCCATTTCGCAGTTCGAGCGAACGTTCAGACCAAATTGGTTTTCCGCGAGCGGGATAATCGCTTCGATTTATCGTGCCTCGGGAAAGAACCGAGAGCGTATCATCCGAAGAAATAACCGGGCGTGGACGGATGACTTTACATAACTTTGAGGTATTCCACCGTCCCTAAAGAATCCCATGGACCTTTACTCGAAACGAAACCGTGTGCGATTAATTCATCTCCGATAACTTGCTAACCAGTGATGGAATAAAATGAAAATTATTTTTTATCTTCTTTATTTATATTTTCATTATTACCTTACATCGATTTTCTACAAATTTCGGTAATAGATTTTAAACAGGATTTTTAGCAGGACTTAGACGTTTGTCTTTTTTGTTTGTTTGGGTTTTTTTTTGTTCTTGAAATTTGTTTTTGGCAGATTAGATTTACTAAAATCACTTTTTGGGGTTTTCTTTAGCGATTAAAAAAGAATACGTTATTTTGGATAATAACAACAAAAAATCGAAAAATTAAATTTCGTTGAATTCCAACGATGCAAATTTCAACCGTTTATCATCAATAGAGTCCTTTTTCGTAGCTTAAATGTGCCAAAAAGTGTCCTTCGTTTTTCCTATCCAAAAAAGACGTTACGTCATCAATCTTAACAGTACAAGCGCTATTAATCGATTTTCCGTACATTGCACTAATTAATAGCAAAATCATTCTTCGTGTCTATAAAAAATGTATGATCCTCTTTTACCCCCTGAAACCTCGAGAAACGAAAAAACATTTTTGGTGTATCGTAAAATCAAGTAGTTTGTAAAACTCAGCAATTTATGGTGAAACTTTAGGGATAAATGAAGAATAACGGGAGGAGATGTGTGTTCATGAGAAAAGGCGAGAAAAGGTGGTCTTCGGGTGGGGGGAGTGGCGAAATAATTCGGTAAAGCAAAAGTCTGTCCTCGGTCTCGAGATGACGACATTGATCACCCAGCTTGCTCGGAACGCCCCTCAATTATTCAGCTGTCAAGTTTTACAGGCAAAAGGGTTGCGAAAAAGAAGAAGACCGGAAGTGAAGAAGAGAGAAAACGGAAGAGTGTACAAAATGAGCAAATAGGTGGTATGAACGGTACGGTAGACGTCGGTTTGATACACGAAAGAAGCTAGTTGTGTGTATTTCGTTGAACATCACTGCACCATATATCTTCCTTACGGTCAACTAATAGATTATCTCTGACGCGTACAAAGTTATACACACACGATGCTACGACCGAGTTTGCTGAAGGGACATGATGACGAAGCCTGTCGTATTACTCCTCCAGCTTTTCACTTCTTCTTCTTCTTCTTCTTCTTCTTCTTCTTCTTCTTCTTCTTCTTCTTCTTCTTCTTCTTTGTCCATTCGATTTTTCACCTGGGATCTGCTATCTTTTTACCTGCATTTTTTCGGAATAGTGATACGCATGCGCAGACGCATTTTTCTTCAGTTCTAGTTTCGAACGATATTTCTTTCGCTTGGGAGAAATTTTTAGCTTCCCCTGACTCCGTGGTTTTCGATAACGGAAGGCGATAAAGGTAGCTTCAAATTTTATGTTAATTGAACTTATGCACTGATAACAGTGGGCTTTGGAAAAGAGCTTTTTGAGAAGAGAGTTTTTGGACGAGCTTTTTGAAAAGAGAGTTTTTGAAACGAGCTTTTTGGAAACAGAGTTTTTGAAATGAGCTTTTTTTGGAAACAGAGTTTTTGAAACGAGCTTTTTGAGAAGAGAGCTTTTGAAACGAGCTTTTTGAAAAGAGAGTTTTGAAAACGATCTTTTTGAAAGCAGTGAATTTCAAAAAAGATCTTTTTGGATGAAAGTGACTTTTGAAAACGAGCTTTCTAAAACGAAAGCCCTACACTATAAAACTCTACGTTTATTTGTCCAACTGTTGATGGGCACAAATTGGAGTAGGGGGAAGTCCCCTAACCCCGGACGGCACCTACCGCCGGACACTCGTATTATCCAAGCAAGTATAAACCTGTTCGATTCGAAGTACTAGTGAAAGGGGTGCGGGGGGTACATAGCTACAGGATCAGGCGCTGCAGCTCATCAGCGACGCACAAGACGACAGTGGGAGAGGGTGTGTGTTGTTTTTGGCGAGAACACGCAGCGTCACGTAAGATCGACGTAAGTAGTTCTGGCACATTGATGCATTTATATTTTAATGGGAATCGATAATTGAATTAGCATTTCATTGTTATCGATAAACCGATAGAATTTTATTTGATTTTTAAAACCATTTCGGTCGGTACTACCTAATGTACGATATTGTCTGTCCCTTAGTACCGGACACTAAGCCGTCCCCTAGCACCGGACAGTGATTTTTGAAAATTACTTGTAACACTTTACGTTATTTAATTCATTAATTTAATTTTCGTTTCAGGTATAGACAAAAGAAGAGAAACGAAATCGAAGACAAAAAAAAGAAAGGATCGTGGAAGCCACAGAGCTTGCAAACAGCTATTGATAAGGTTTTGTCCAAGGAAATGAGTGTAAGACAAGCGGCAATGGTTTATCAAGTTCCTAAAAGCACTTTACAAGACAAGATTAAAGCGTTAAAACGTGGAGACGAAGTGTCGATGAAGTCAAAGCTGGATAGGTTCGATCGATGCAGACTCATCTGAAATGTCCGGTGCTAGGGGTATGGCACAAACACCCGTCCGGTACTAGGTGCCACATGTTAAAATTATATTTTTTGTTAGCAAAGTTTAATTAATGGTACTAATTATGTTTTGAGCAGAGGTTGCTTTTTTAAAATTTTATTTGATTTCTATCTTTGTTACCTACTGTAAGTCATAAATACATATACATTCCTGAAAATATTTTTTATTTCATTAAAAAAAAACCTCGGGTGTCCGGTACTAGGGGACTTCCCCCAACGTTTTCTCATTCACTGAAGAATCATCCTTTCATTCCGTTGTACGTTAGTAACACAGGTGGGCAAATAGGAAGTGAGGACGGTTAGAAAGAAGCTAGCGGGAGATGAGATGTTCCTGCAGAGACCGGTTGGGTTCTAAAAAATGGACGAGCAAGAGTAGTCTTTTTTTTTATGGAAAGAGCGATGAGAATGCGTTTCGCACGTGGATACGTATATTTAGATCTTCAATATATACGTATCCTACTCGTGCAAAAGACGAGAGAGTAAACCTCTCGTCCGAGATTTTGGAATAGAGCGAATCTCCATTACAGCACACCGGAGAAACGTGAGATGAAGCGTCACGAAGATTGACGGGGAAGAAACATTCGTGCTTGCAACATGTATAGAAATTTCGCAAACATTGTTCACCGAATGAGCGGAGAGTCATTCTCCCAGTCTGGATTGTGTCTGAATAATTGAAAATTCGTTGCATCGGTTGGTATCTAGTTTCGCGAGTGGATCGAAGCTGGAGAGATCAGCTGTCAACCAGGAAACAGCTTGGTCGTTTCATTCCTTTTTTTTTTCACTGTTATTCTCGAATAATTCGTTGTGGAAAGTTTATAGATCGAATTTGATGAAACTGGAAACGTTCTTATCCAATATACCTTCATTTTTGGATTACTTTTACTCATAGATGTTTCTGCTCAAATACACACTAGAATTGGGCATGTAAATGTCGAGCACAGGTTCGTTTGGGTTGGTTTGGGACATGTAAATGTCGAGGTTTCGTCGAGGAAATCGACTCTATTCCTGAGAAGCCCTAAAACTGGAGCCAGCCAGCTAACTCTTGTATAATCGTTATGACGACGTTTCGTGTTTGTGTTTTTTGTACTTTTTAGATTGAAGAAAAATTAAAAAAAAAAGAGAAATCTTTACTTCAGATGTGCACGTGATTAACGCATGAAGGATCCATCACGAGCACATCTTTTTCTCTTTCGAACCAACTCGTCCGATTTTCACTTTACGTCCCTTCTTTTTGTAAAATCCTTTTAAACCTTTTTTTTAGTAGGTTTTCCGCGTTTTTAGCTTCCTCGAGGTTACGGATAAAAGAGTGTTGTTTGTCTCGTTGGTTTTTCGTCCCGTGATGCGTTTCGTACGATTTGACGTGATGCAACTCGAGGAAAAGGACGTTCGTGTTGAAAAAGTACGAACTTAGTGTACGTGTATGTATATCGTAGTGAAAAGATGAATCTTCAAAGTGAGCGTAATCGTCGGTCTGGAAGAGAATAAAGGGCGAAAAAGCGAGGAGCTGTAGAAGAGAGAAAGGAAAAATATCTAAGGAAATCGCCATGGTGCGCTTTCCTATCCGTTGAGAAGAAACGGTCGCGGTTTTATATCCACGTGTTTCATTTCGATAGAGGCTGGCTTTATATTCAACTGAACGTTTCCTACAGTATCGATCTCTCTGGATGAGAGAACGGAGGAAAGGGAAAACCGTTACGACGAATTTCGAGCAGCGCAGTTTTGCCTCGGGCGATGTCAAAATGCCTGTGAATGTTCATTCCTACGTTTCTGATATGAGCACATTCTTAATCGTGATATTTACTGATAATGTGGACAAACTCTAGTTCAAAATATCTAGCAAATTATAGCCTACAATTTTTCATATCTGGTTAAAGATTTCCACTTCACGGGCTATTGGGAATGTGGAAAAAGTTGATGGTAATTCGAATCAGGTAATCATTTCTATTGGGGTCTTTCCCGACCGCGGAATATCTCTAGTCCATCAATGTGGGATATCCAGGTAGATGATGGACCAATAAGACTTGGTATTTATAATTGATAACGTGAGAGTCACGAAGCGGCCTTCCGATAATCTTGTCCTCGTTAAAAGAACGTGAAAACCGGTTTTCAATCGTGAATAAATAACGAATATGTCTTTCGAGCTAGATTTTCGTGTCCCTCAACCCCGGATGATCAAGTTGTGTTTTTTTCTCTTCCTCCATCGAAACTTCCTTCTTCTTACGTTTGCTATCGTGGAATTATTCTTTTACCAAGATTTCCTCAAAATCTGATGAGCAATTATGGCTGCTCTTTCGCGTCGAGTAATTAATTGCGAAATAGGATCGAGTGAGTTTGCCTATCTGGATTCAAGTGCACGACACAGGAAGGGAAGAAGGGAAAAGCGACTTTGCTGTGGCCTGGAAGCATAGTCGTTGCCTAAGTACTCTGTAAGCTCCAATCTACCAACCCACCTACTATTGGTACATCAAACCTTTGAGCATCAAGGTTTTTCAGCGAACCTCTAGTCTCTCCATATTCATCCAACCTGATTAAGAATGTTCACGGCTTCCTGGGAAAAATGTTCGCCTCGTTTTATTTCATCGTCATTTATTAAGCGAAACCGATTAATCGTTGGAGCAAATACTTCCTTCCTTATAGCGTAATTTCATTATCGTCGCTGAGTATAGCTTTGCCAGCGATCAAAGAGGAAGCCGTTGCTAGAAAAGTCGTTATCTTCTCTTCTACCTTCACCACGCTTCAATGCTGGCTGACCAAAGTTCCCATAAACCCGCATGGCTACTTGTTATCCGGACGATCCAAGAAATCGTGAGACATGGAAAAAGAGAATTTGAGTTGATCAGGTTGGGGGGGATTCAAACGAATTTATTCACTGTTTCAGCCAATAGACAAAGTTGGACACTCGATGATGAAAGTTCCATCCGTTGGACGTTGTAGTTTTCGATATTTAAAACGTGGAGTTTATTAGGCACTGGGCCTTGGATCAGGTACCTGAAATAAATTCTGGAGAACAAAGTGACTTTCGCGCAAAGGCCAAGGAAGGCATCCTTCGCCTGTTCTAAAGCCTTGTGCCGGCATACCACGCGTTGTACAATCCACATGTCTACATCTATAGAACCCGGTTGAAGACGAACTCCGCTTGGGCGCCGCGTCGTCATCCAGCTTCTTCTCTCCGATCTTGCCTCGAACCTGTGCAGCAGGTCGAGAGAGCCCGGCATATCCCAGGTAGAGGCATTTTGAATCGTGCACAGAAACGAGACGGAGACACAAAGCGAAGGTGAACGAGAGAGAGAAAGAGAGAGAAGGAGATTCAAGTTAGGATATATATGTAGACGTCCACGGATGGTTCGAATCCATAGAGGTTGTTCGGCCACCAGCATCCATCTCTTTCTCTCTCTCTCGGTGGCCCGTGAATAAGCCAGATAAGCAAACACTCTCACATATATGGGAGGCAACACGAGAGAGCCACGAGCGATGAGGGAATGAGCCTCAGTTCTCATCTCACAGTTGCTAGCCGAACCTCGTCGTGTTCGCTTTCTCCACGGGGTTACGGGCTCTTTCGCAGCCCGATCGGTGCTTCCCGATTTTTAGCGCTAATCTTCCTTGGGAATATTAGGCTTGTGAAAAAAATGAACTCGAAGTGCATTGTGGTTGGAACGACGTGAATTAACGATACGACCTCTCACGGTTTGGAGTTTTGAGAGCTAAGTGATCCTGTATCGGTGATACATATTGGATTCCCTCGAATAAGTGATGACAGGTATACACCGAGAGATTGTATATACAGATACACACAGGAAAAGATTTAGATAAGCTATATTAGGTTGGTCAGAAGTGGATCGATATAAATAAATTTATCGATATGAATATTCGTCTATTTTATCAATATAAATATATAAATTTTATCGATAAAAATCATTTTATCGATATAAACATATCAATTTTATAGATATCAATAATTGTATCAATATAAATATATTAGTTTCATCGATATAAATTATTTTATCGATATAAATATATCAGTTTTATTGATAAAAATAATTTCATCGTCTTGAAGGGCTCGATCGGTATTAACGTGTTCGTCTCATTTATAGACTAGAATTTCATGAGAGTTCGTCAATCAAGCATCCTAGTCACTGAAAATACTTTGATGAGGAAGAAAACACAACTAATTCAGAAATCCTTCAGGCATCGTTGATTTTGTTTCCACTCATCTTCCCTTCGAGAGAGACAGAGAGAGAGTTCCGTATCGTTGCAGCAAGTCCGTGGAAAAAGGTCGAAGGGTCTGCTTCAGACCCTCGAATTGTAAAGTCAATGAAGAGCGATGAATTATTGATCAGGCCACTTGGCCAATACCAATACCACCAGTTTCTCCAATACTCAGTTACTCCGATTTACATCCAACGACGACCCTTGCTCACTTGCGAACGGTCGATGCCCGGTAAATGAGAAAATTCATAATTGTAACGTTCAGAGCTGACGTGCCATCGGAAAGCGGTAAATGCACGTGTTCCTTGTTTCCGTTGATCTTCCAACATTAATGCGAGCATTTATGAGCTCGTTCCACTTATAAACGCATCGATTTATCGGCTCTCGTTAACCGCCCTGACCATTTCTGAAATAGTCGTGTAATCCTTTTTACAAAAAGGTTGAAAAAGCCCGATGTATGGACATTTCTGTTTATTCATCGATTTGACGTATTGAGTATTTTTGGTGAGGAGTTTTGATTGACGTTTCGACATTTTCTGTCAATGACTCGTAGTTGCAAATTTAACTCGAGCAAATTTAATTTCCGCCTCGTCTACATAAAATTCGCCAAGAGTGTGACTATTCATTTCTCTCTCTATATATATATGGTTCTATGTCACCTGACCACACGAAAAAACATCATTGTTTGGGCTTCTTTGTGTTTATTTGGAAGTTATTTTGGGTTTTTTTGTGTTTATTTGTATCATCGACAAAACATCATTGTTTGGGTTTGTTTGGGTTTATTTGTATGTTAGTTTAGGTTTGTTTGTTTTTTTTGGCTTCCTGGGAATATTTTATCGTCGCCATGTTTTGTCGTTTGATATTTTGTCGTTTGATCAGGTGACATAGAACCATATATACGTAGCTATCGGTATATCCGGTATCTTCCTGTCAGGATAGGCTGCAGTGATTTTGGATCCAGAGCTGAAACCCGGCATTTGTGAATTCTCCAAGTTTTCCGCGAATGGGAATAAGTGTACGGGCGATTATATCAGGATTATACGGAAAGACGAGAGTGACGATATGTAAAGAGTGAGAGGGAGAGATAGGAAAAAGAGAGAAACGCACATACGTACGTCTACGTATATTACATAGAGTGATAAGTGTGCAAAATGCGCTAGGATACCTCCGTCAATGCACACTCGCAATTTCGGGAGCAGCCGAGCAATTTGGCGAGAGATTCACGTTTCTCACTTCCTTTCTGCCTATCTGGATTCCAGCTCTTGCCGTTCCTAATGCCTATCTTACTCTCACCCGTGGAATTTAACGTCGCCACTGAATGGTAAGCGTACAAACTGTGCTGCATATATGTATACGTAATGCTTCCGTATACAGGGTGTCCCACGTAAAAATGTCATCCGTGAAGAGGGGAGTTGGGTGTGAAATTCTGAGTCGATTGATGTAAGCATGTACGGTTCCCGGATCAACCCCTGAATTGTTATCAATTTGTGAAGGTAGCCAATCAGGCGCGCCCGTTCAGTGGGCTTAGCCTCGAAATAATTATTACATTTACCGTAGAACGCTCCATTTCTAGGAAAAAATGTCGAAAAAATATTCTAGAAAGGTTTTTCGCATTTTCCCAGTATAATTTTGAACTTTTGGCAAAAACTCGGGCATATTCGTAATCAGCGGAAAATTTCCGATCGAATAGACCCTTTTAAGAGTTTAAAAACGGAAAAAAATATTTTTCGTCTTTTCTGACCACTTTTCCAGAATCTCAAAAATGACGATATTTCAAAAGGTTGTAGAGTAGGCTTCTTCTATGCGATGGAGATTTATTTGGTGAGTTTGGAAAAGGTTTTTGCCTAACTTAAATAATGGCGTTGGATTCAGATCGATATCTCTTATAGTTTTTCCGAAATGTCCAGTTGAAAAGTCGCAAAAAAAGAGGCAAAGGGGTATGTATGGAAAAATTGGCAAAAATCGATGGTTCAACTTTGAAATTCTGCCAAAAATCGAAAAATTATCGGATTTTAATGATTAAAAAAGCATTTTGAAGGGAAAATCATAACGAAGAGATTGAGCACAGAGTGGAGTGCCAAATCCTAAAAGAAAAAAAGTTATCGATGATTGTGCGAAAAAACTTTTTTTGCCCAAAAATTGAAAAAAATTCTGGATTTTTAATAATTTTTATATTAGTCCATTTCGATGTAATTTGATCCCCTGAGCATGAACCTACCATTCATTTCTCCCAAAACCCAAAATTTGTATGGAAAAATCGGAAAAACTTCTAAAAACACGATCTTTTCATTTCACCCTGTATGTACGTGTAATACCTGGACCTAGTGGCCGGTGTTACTCGCTCTGGTGAACTGCCTCGACGGAAGTCGTACCGCTTAAATCCGCGCATTCTGGAGATTCGCTCAACGACAATGAGGCGACCGAGAGAAAGAGAGGAATGTCCGATTAGGATTAAAAATAAGAATAATGAAAGCCGCTGGTATAGGTGGCGTCAAAACGTCAGAATGGTTCTTCGAATTCCGCTTTGTCGACGTAACGTTTTTTCATCATGAGAATACTAACGGCTGCATTATTTTTTATAACCTGCAGCTATACCTCGTTTTTCAGCACGGTCTAGTTTCATGCCTTCTCTAATGGAGCCTACGTGATTTCATAAATGACGTTGACGTTTGCATCGCTGTCGAAAAATTCATACAAACAAGTGAGAATATTGAGTCTCATACAAAGTTTCCAACGTTTTTTTTAGTAGCGTTTTTTTTTAGTATTTCCAAATTTTGGGTTGACCCATTTTGGGTTGGGAATTTTGGGTTTGCGTTTGGGAATTTTTTATTGGGTTGAAAATACACATAATTAGCTCGTTTGACCTAGAAATTAAATTCTCTCCAGGCAGATTGATTATATCGAACCATTCCTGATGAGACCCCAACAAACTCCAACAAACCTTCACAAGCGTGACAGACATTGCAGCGGTATCAGGGAAGAAGGCAGTTCTGTGGATTACGATAGCGATCGTTCACGCGAACTTTTTACGTACAGTGTTCCTAATGGTTGGTTCACATCGGGATTTATCACGCGGCGACTTCCGGCAATGTGGAAATTTTACACGCTGTCTTAACCGGGAGCACGAGTGTACGAGGATATATGGGTAACTTGTAGGCTAGATGGTTGGGAGGGTCGAGAGGGCCTAGCATTAATGTGGAAGCTTAACGCGACCAAAGCCAGCAGAAACTTGCATCCTCCTCTTTTTTGTTCTGAAAGTTCAAAATGGAAGATCGGGAGAGTGGGTGAAAGTTAAAGTAGGGTGGTAAAGGGACAATGAAAAAAGTGGAAAACTATTGCCCCGGTGGATTATCTCGAGTGATTTTACTGGAAGTCAGATACGACTTTCGAAATAAACGCAGCGACAAGGATTGCAGCATTTTTTTTCACGCTGAATATATACAAGGTTTGTCCGAAAAATAAGGTGACCTGTTATTTTTATTTATTATATTTTATATTTTTATATTATATTTTTAATTATTATAAACGTATTTATTTATTCATATGAATATCTATTTTGTTCCGTTGAAAGTAATTTCCATCAGATGTAATAGACTTGTGCCACTTTATCCAATCTTCGTAAAACTGTCGTTTTCGAAAGCAAAAAAACGTCAAGTATGCTAAAACACCTTTACAGCTATAAAAAAACAAACCAAGTATGCAAAATGGCCGACAATGTCAAGATATGTTAGGGACATGTGTACCAAAGTAACAAAAAGAAATCGAGAACGTAGTTCGCGATATTTGAAGTCACCTTAATTTTTGAACAAACCTTAATATATACATATACAACAAAAATGTATATGTATATTTTTTTTGCCAACTTTTCTCCGTTTTTTTTCACTTTTTGCGCATTTCTGTGGGCCTTCCGAGGATCCCCATGCGGAGTGCTTTCAGTCCGAAAAGAGTGAACAAACAGAAGGGTACTGGTAAAGAATCTGCGAAAGAATATAAAATGGTTTGCCGTTGGCGGTGGGTTTCACGAGCGCCATTGGAATTCCTCGAGTCCTTCTCGTAATGCAATTACGTCGATCCGCCCTTTCTCTCTGTATCCGTGAAGATGGTTGTGGCCAGGGACAACCGAGATGAAATTCCAGGATTCCCTTTCGCACTGGGTCACTGAAATGATATTTGACGCGTATAGGGGGAAATGAAAACCTATAGCTGTTCTTTTTATTCAATCGGTTGATGCAAGGGTGTGTTTAGAGTTTTAACGAAAACCGTGCAGGTTCGGATTTCTGGATAATTCAATGAGGCGACACGTCCATTTGCAAATGTTGAAAAGGAAGGGAAACAACAGGGTTTGTGTGTACGTGGAAGTGACATTTTCACAGGCGAGAAGTGGCACACTTTAGATTCATCCAGGTGTTCGTTTTATCGGTGTGCAGAAAACCGTCATGTATCAGATCCATCACGGGGTTTCTAACGTCGGTCGCTTTCGACACGTTCGAGTCTCCAGGCACATACACCTCGTCGTCGTCGCCATAAAAAACAAGAAGAAGGATCCGGTGAGCAATTGCGCGATTTTATGCGTCACGATGCACGCAGCTTGGACAGTCAGATATAAAAAGTCATTGATGCATCTTCTCTTATCTTTTTTTCGATCAATACGACAGTACTCTTCTTCAATTAGAACCGGTCGTTATGGCCAACCGATCTGAACGTCATGTCCGATTATATCGATATAAAATCGAATAAATACGAATTAAGGTACCTGACCCATATAAGGCCCAGTGTCTAATAAAGCCCACGTTTTAAATATCCAAAACTACAAGTAAGGATCAAGCTCTTATCGTCGAGTGTCTAACTTTGAATGGCCGGAATTGCCGTAGCAACCCTCGCTCTGTGGCGAACCCAAACAAATTTGCAGTCGATAGAAGACAACGCCTGCAATCGGCGCTGAGTAGGAACTCCGAACTTCGATTGACCAGAAGGCTCAAAGTTTCGAATTTTCATAGTTCGAAACTACAAATTTCGAAAGGTTTGAGAAATTTGTTTGGGTTTTTTTGGGTTCGTTAGATTGATTTTAAACCTTTGATTTTAAACAAACCCAAAAAAATTACGACATTTTTACTTCCGGTATATTCAAATTCGGAATTTTGAGCCTTCTGGTCATTCGAAGTTCGGGTTTCCTACCCATTCTTACATTTTCGACGTACAAAAAAAAAATAACTTCTATGACCTCAATAAGGTCAGGTACCTTCTTTCGTTGAACTTTCCAGAAGTAGGTCTCGTATTAGACATTGACGATGGGGATCCACTTGTAGGATTCTTGATGGCTGTGTCCATCTCCGGTATTCTTAGATTCCCAAAGATAATCCTGATTTCACGTTTGGAGAGATAATTGTTCGGATCTAATCCAACACACTTGCTCTGATTTAGGCTCGAACTGCTCGAAAAGAGATTGCCCGTTTGGGTTGGAGGCTATTTTTGTACGACTGTACGAGTGGTGGATCTCGTATCTCTTACGAACGTTTTGCTTACTCGAGAATTCCAGAGGTTGCAACACGCGTTTTGCACTTTAGCTAATTCGCGGTAACTACACTCGTATGTAGAAATTACCTTTGCGTGCAGACTCGCTATTAGAAGGTGATAAACTATCCGCTTAACCATTGATCATTGACACTCTCTATATGGCACTCTGATTGAGGATGTGCGGCGTGGAGATTTAATCGTGCCACTTTTCTCCACTCGTGATTTCATGATGGATCTCTCGTGAGGGAAAAATAGATATGGAGAGTTTTACAGTTTATTTTCGGCTGGTTGTTCATATCAATGTGATAATGGTTTTTCACTTTTCGGTCTCCGAAGATGATGGACCAAAGGTTGAAAAAAATAGATCGATGCAATTATAAGATGATTGGGTAAAAGAACAGAACAAAAGATTGTCCAGATGCAAAAAAATGAAAAAAATAATATTTAGTCGATGGTGACTGAGTTGATCGATTTTCTAGTTGGACCTGACATAACTCGGTTCTCTACGATCGTCAGTAAACTATTGGCTTTAAGAACATGTTTTTTCGATTCGTAGAGATTTCGGACCGATAATTCATTTTAATTTTAATTTTGATGTACTCCCGCTTTTATGGTGAAGTTTTTCCACTCGTGTCATTGTTATTATTTGAAGATGTTGCATCGCATTGTAAAAAGTATAGTTCTTAGACACCGAAGTTAAGCTCATGCTGCATCATCATCTTGGCTCCATCATTAACGTTTTTACGACGCTGAAACCTCTTTGGATAATTGTGAAACACTCGTTTGAAGTCAGACCTGCGCTCCACAAGGTTATTTATAATTATTATAATTCATATCGCCGTTGGATGAGCTGCGTCTTCAATTACTGGTCATTTGACCTATGACTTCATTTTCACTTTCTGGTAGCTTTGGAATATTAAGGACTCCTTTGGATCATGGATAGGAATGTTTGAATCAGATCGTCCATCAGATGCCCTACTTGTAGGCATTGTCTTCAACTGATAGGGAAAAAATACAGATTTCTCTTCCATTCTCTTTCCCTGCCGTTCTTTGATACCTCAGCTTCGATGTTCCAAACTATTGTTGGTTTTTACGTTTACAAGCCAGAAAATAGCGAAAAAAAATCGTAAAACCATCATCAGTCAGCAACCATGGAATTTAGTCTTAAATGATTTCTAGAACGATCAACTTTCAAGAAATTGGTAAAACCAGCCAATAGGTCAACTTATATGTCGGAACAGAGGTAACTCAGCGACTGATTGAATGGATAAAGGTTTTCGACATCGATGTGTTTTCCGTGTTGTTTCGTGGCTTTTGCTCGTCGGTTACCGCATCTTTTAATGACGAATATTGCAAGAAATTGTTTTGCCATGGTGTTAAAAAGAATTGGGTAACTTGTAGGAGGGTAAGAGCTCGAGTTTCGACGCCAATTGTAGAGGCGATCATGCCGTTAATTGCGAAAGTGGTTGTGCTGGATGTGGTAAACCCCAACGTGGTCCATTCGCTCTGGTCTTTCCGTGGTCCGACGTTGCTGTAATCTTCGTCTGAAAAATAATACCACCGCTATCGGTGAGGCGCAGAGTTAAACTACTTTTCCAAAACCTACGTTATTGTCGCTTCTCCGCGGGAGAAAGACGACGATAATTTTTGCTCTCGAGCGAACTGAGCTGAGAGCAAAATTACGGCGTCTCTGTTCGTTCGACGATTCGATACCGTCACAGTTAAACGCGCGTAAAATTCGCAACGCAAAATCTTGTGTAATTATAAATTTCGTGATTTTCAATGCAATGCTCTTTATTTTCATGTTTTGGGTTTGTTTGGGTTTACCTGGGTTTATTTGGATTTATTTAGGTTTACTTGGATTTATTTGGGTTTGTTGGGGTTACCTTATCTTTTTTGTAAGGTACCATTTTCAATTACTAACAAAACTCCAATCAAAAAAAGCCTAGGCTTCTTGGCGCAAGTATGTCTCTCGTAGCGAGTTATATAAATTGCAGAGAGAAACTCCCGGATAATTTCATTGAAAAACAGCTTACGGCATCTTCATGGCTATTATTCTATCTGCAGCGAATGAGTATCTTGATAGTCTCAGATTTATAGACATACCTCGTTAAACGAAGATCCGGCGTCAGTCCTCGTTCATCTCCCGCATGAGAGAAGCATGAGAGAAGAAAAAAAACTATACGAAACTTTCACAATTCGATATGGTACGTAGAAAAAAAATGTTTTCACGGACAAGTTTGAAAACCGGTTGTGGGGGATTACACGAGCGATGAGTCGGTGCACAGAAATGGATGGGTCAACCTCGAGAATGTCGCGAAGAAGTGCTTCAGTGATAATTAGCAACTTTTATGCATTGATACAATTATTCGTCCTTCGAATGTTGTTAAATGACATCAAGTAATAACATTGTTACAGCAGCCAATAAGAAACCCAAATTTTCCACAATTTACTTCGGAAATTTCGTGTTTATTTTAAATTGGTGATTCCTAGACGATACTATTGTCTTAATGAATAATTGTTCGATAGATAAGAAACCACGCCAATCAAACAATGTTTAAAATCCTTTTAACCTAATTGTTCTTTGATCCGCGGGTATCAAATTAATTATCGACATCCTTCGTTCTTCATGAATTCTCGATCGAACAGTAGTTCTATCTGGAAATTGAATGTAACGTTTCCACATTTGGTTGATATATTTCTACAGCAACGACGAACCAGGAGCGTATGAATTTTTTACGAATGCATTAATTGCGTCGCTTGTCAACATGCAATTCTCAATTCGATTATCCAAATGTAATTAAAGCCTTTTCATATTTCATTAGTTTGAGATTCATATACCCCACTGACCTGTAACTCCACTGACCTGTAACCGAATTGTGATCAATCCATTATCTCTAGTATGGAACTATATTGGATCTCAAATCCACCAATGAAGCTTCGGGCGACTAAATTTTCGAACTTTCTAGGTTTGGGAATTTCTATGGGAAATATAGATTCACTGTTTTTTGACAGGTTGAAAAAAAGTTTTTTATAGAGAATAAAATAACCGTTTTTATCGTTCCGTTTTCATCGATGAATATGGCAGCACCGATTGAACGATAAAACTCCGTTGTAA
The DNA here is from genome assembly GCA_030522765.1 of Ophioninae sp. B BG-2022a. NCBI lineage: Eukaryota > Metazoa > Arthropoda > Insecta > Hymenoptera > Ichneumonidae > Ophioninae sp. B BG-2022a. The sequence goes on from JAPYZJ010000470.1 coordinate 28,353, forward strand.
ATTCTATTATGGAAGAATTTGGGTCATTGATCCAAACACGATTTTCCTTCGTTTCCGATTTCGTATAGATGTTGAAAGGATTTACCTAAAGCTCATTCTTTGCCAGTGTGGTGGTTGAATCGTTGCACATAGAGACCCCATCATATCAGCATTCTTTGGCACCTTCGGCAACCGTACCTGCAAACTCGGCTTTAACCCCTTTCCGAGCGATTATCGATTTTTCTTTTTTTTTTTTATGGGAACGACCGATTGTGCGAGGATGAAGAAGGAGAGCGGATTCGAATCGATCGCCACATCCGTGTCGCTGATTTGTATGCACCAATTGCAATAATCGTACAAATGTGAACTAATCGATAAATGGTCCAGAGATTTTCAGGGGGTAGTGAAGAGCTTATCTGTATTCCTTCCCAATCGTATCCTGAATAAAAATGTGTCCAACAACAGAAATTTCCATTTTTTGTTATTATTTTTTAAATATTTTTTTGCTCGGTTTCTCTCATTTCGAATTTAACGCTCTATATCACATTGTGACGTAACTGTAACATAATCCAGATGATCCTTAATAAAATTCGAAAACATATGTTTTTTTAATATTTTAGTAAATGCATCGTAAGACTGCAACCCATCGCTCTATCCATTTTTGGTTCAGTACTTGTGAACTGGATGACGTCAGTTGTGTCAATATTTGTGCGAACTCCCCTTTGCACCAATTTGTCATATTTGCGAGTGAAGTTTACAAATGGCGAAAGAAGCACGAAAACTATACGAACTACGTGGCTGTGCCATAAATCCAGTAGCTCCCAGTAACCTTTATGGTCGAGGGAAAAAACGAACAAAAAGAAAACAAATAAAAAACGCGAACAAAAAAGTGTTGTAATACTTTCCTTTTTTTACAGATATAAATAAATATATGTACTTTATAGCTTTATTTTATTTTATTTATCATGAAGAGGCTAGAAAAAAGTTCAAACAAAAAACGTGCTCGAAATACATCTTCTAGCTTTCCAATAAAAAATTTAATTAAACTAAAAAACACGTGTATTTCAATTATCAAAAAACCCAAACAATAAAAGGAAAGCGTTTGGGTTTATTTTCATAAATTCCCTTTTATTTACACTTTCCTTTCTTCTTTGGGTTTGTTTTCTAGCTTCCTAATAGAAATGAAATAAAACTGAAAAATACGTGTATTTTTATCGATAACAACCTACCGAAAAACAAACAATTAAAACATGTATTTATATTTGAGTTTAAAGGGATTATGGGCTTTTTGAATTTGAGATTCAGAATGAAAAAGTGGTGAGTTTTTTTGGGTTACGTTTGCGGAGCGACTTTTATTTTTCGGGCTACGGGGATTGCACGAATATTTAAAAAATCGCTTTAGCAAAAGTCCGTGAAGTTCCGCAAGATTATGGCTTCTTCTATATATACAGACACATACGGATGTATCTTTGATCAAGAAACTTTAGGACACGCGATCGGTGTATTGGCTCTTTGCAGGTCCGTTTTATACCCCCCTCCCCCAACCTCTCTCCTCTCTTTCGTAGCGCATAGTTCCGTTTGCCACGCTTCTCTATAAAATATGCGTGATACGATGGGAAGACGATCCGACACTACGGCAAAGTGGTGCTACCCTTTGAGACGACCTCGGAGGTTCCTATGTCGTAAGGCGCCCTTTTATATATGTACCTTTGGTACTTTTTGCTGGCTAGAGTCGACACGGTAGAGAAAGAGAGAGAGAGGTAAAGAGGTCGCGACTTAAGGTTGCTGCGATCGGGAAAGTATGCCATCGAAAGGTCAACGTTTTATATATCGTATCGTGGCTCCCAGTGACTCGATTTACGCTTCATACGTATCCTAGAATAAGGAGAATATCCAACAGTGGAAAGGCACGATATCCTACCATCGGTGTCATGACGCGGAGTAAGAAAAGAAGAATCAACTAAATCCACTGTTCAGTCATGATTGATATTGAGCGTTCGTTTCGTGGACTAGAAATCAGATTCGAGGAATTTCCAAACATTGACGGTTGATTTATAGACCGGTAACATCGAAGGTATATATCGGTACCAAGTAATTGTCAATATTTTGCGAGACGTTTTCTCGATTGCTCAGTTGGATTAAGGACATGATGGACATTACTACGTGACACAGAAGTCCGAGAGAGATAGTCGAAACGTTTTAAATCACGATTTTTTGAGAATGAAACGTTTTTATCCAAAATGGTGACCAGGGGACCTTCGGTGCCATCGTCCAGAATGCACATGAGAAACTTCATACCAATTGGTTCAGCCGTTTGAGAGAATAGTGGTTTCAAAATACCGAAGTGGACGGAGACGTGTTCGTTATGCTCTTAATGATTTGTGTCCTTTCGGGACATCCACAGAATTTCTGATAAATGATGTACGCAGAGGTGGACGAAATTCAGTCTTCAAAGATATGGAAAATAGAGTTTCGTTTCATGATGGAATATCGAAGGACCTCGATATCCTGTATCAGTTTATACGTGTGTTAACGTGGAAGTTCGAACCTCTGAGAATACGAAGAGTACCCTAGTCCACAACCTACCGTGATCCTCTCCACCTATACATAAACAATTTCACGTTCTCCGATCTTCTTCGCTCGTTTTCTCGCTCTTTTTACATTCTCGCTGAAAACTGGTTGTGTGCCACCGTGAGGTGCGCGGCTCGATCTCTAACCTTCTCTCATCGATATATATATGAGGGAAGACGATTTTTAAAACGTACGAACTCGAGGAACGTGCTCCTCGAATCCTACCATCGATTCGACCACCGTACTCAATATTGTGACGCGGTGTCCTCGAATTACGATATTTTGAGCAAACATTAACGAAGGTCATCCATGGAACCGGATGTGCTGATGGCCAAAGCCATCTAGACATATCTGCGAGCACGTCCATTGGGGCTTAATTTGCTTTTGGCTAGGATTTAGTCATAAGATCAGGAACGTATTAGAGCTCCGAGTCTTGGTAGGCCACAATCGATTCTCGTGTTCCTGAGCAAGCTCGACACTTCGAATGCGAATATATATGGCATCTGGTGCAGCAGTTCTCACCGTTCAACGGAATCTATTTCAAAATTGTTTATTTTACAAAATTAATTTTTTTTCTTTGAGATTTATGAAGTTTTTTTTACCAAAAAATGTTACTTCTACCTTTTACAAAGAATATTTGTTTATTCGTCAATGTCGATTTTGTCCCGTTCAAAGAAATCCTCCGCAGATATAATAAGCTCGTTAAATATAAAGTTTACATGTTTTTTTCATGTGGTTTGGGCTTGTTTGGGTTATATAACCCAAACCACACGAAAACACGTCTAGACTTTATATCTATTAAATAAAAAGTAGGCAAAATGGCTGACAGTGTCAACATATGGTAGGTTTGTTTGGGTTTAACAAATCTAGTACATAAAGCGATTCCTCAGATGGATTTTTCAAATTCCTATTTTCCATCGAGCCATCCTTCTTAGGCAGTCGTGCTTTATTGGAACAAGCATTTTTCAGAGGAAATCGAGCTTCCGCTGGGAAACTTGCCACGTGGAGAAAAAAAAAAGAAAAAAACGCGTTTCGTGCGGAACACCCGATGTACATACGATTGAGAACGTATTACGCGTAAATGTTATACGGTGCACGTAACTTCGCGCATTTTCGCGAGAGTAACGTGGCAACTTGCCAGAATCGTCTGCAAGATCCGCGCGATCGAATGTTCCCTGCACTGAAGAGAACACCCGCGCCTGCACGCTTTACGTCGGCCAAAAGTGTCTTATACATACGTATACATGCTCGAACAAGAATTTGGTGGAAACGAGAGGGGACGAAATTGTCAACTGTGGTCACGTTCTTCGTATGCTAGGCACATATATGGGTTTTGCATTAGTCGACATGTAGAGATCTGGATGGAATCGTTTTTAGTTTGCAAATCCTCAAGCAATGACGAACAAGCTCCAATAACATTTCTACATCAATGTGGATTTTTTTTAACCATAATGTTGAAGTCTGCATCATTGGAATTCAACGAATTCTTTTAAACGTTCATCTTTTTTGGGTAAAATTCGTTTTGTAGGTTTCTACTATTGAAATCCCAATATGTCTACTATTGAATCCAAACAAACCCAAACTCGTTCCGAGATTTGTAATTTTGAGATCGTTAATCTTTTTTAGTAGAATTCTTCTTTGCAGGTTTCTACTATTGAACCCAAACAAACCCAAACTCGTTCCGAAATTTGTCGTTTCAAGATCGTCAATCTTTTTTTGGTAGCATTTTTTTTTGCAGGTTTCTACTCGTAAAATCTCAAATCTCTACTATTGAACCCTAACATACTACTTCTATTGAACCCCAACAAACCCAAACATGTTCCGAAATTTGAAGTTTCAAGATCTAAGGAATTATTCTTTGCACTATTTTGAACATAGTTTTTCATTTTCGTTAAATTTTTCCTGTTATATATGAGTATACGATTCTGCACATAGTTATCAGCCTCGCAAAGACGAATTCTCGACAATTCACTACTCCGAAGCTCAATAATAAGACAAATAGGAATGAATCGTCCGCAATTATCTGGCACGAATCAACTCGTTCAGAATTTCATTTGCGAAATGTTAGTTAATTGACGCTGACGAGGCGTGTGCAATTTAAATTCTTGCCCGCCGTAGCAACGTCAATAGCACATAACAGAAGACGAAGTCACATACAGGTATTCATTACGTTAGCAGGGTACAGTCGTTACGGCACAATTCTCAACAGGATGAATCTCTCTTGTTTCCGCCCGACGTTTAATCGAGTACTCTTCAAAGTGCAAACACCACAGAATTCTACGATTAACTGTCCAAGCGTTGAATTTCTTTTTTTTTTATTTTCGTTCCATACAATTTTAATAATATTTAAAATTTTAATATAATTTAATATTTATTTAAATTTATTATTATTAAATAATAAATTTAATAAATTTATTAAATTAATAATTTAATATTATTGAATAATATTTAATTTTAATATAATTTAATATTTTGTATAATTTAATATTTTTATTTATAAAAATTAATAAATTTTTCACTACATCGACGAGGTCATTCTTTCAAGCAGTTTTACTATTTTTCCTATTATTCTTCGCAATCGATTTTAAAATAATTTATAATTATTTATCTTCTTCTCTAATTTCTAATAATCTCTAATATAATATCGCAATCAATTTTGAAATAATTAAAATCTTTCCAACCGACACTTTTTCATATATATAAAGCAGAGAGTGACTTTTTGCATTTCGTTTATTATATGTTTATAAGATGATGTTGAAGTTTCATTTTGTGAAATGCGTTATACTTTCGAACGAAGTTACTCAATTTGAGAAAATCGTCTGCGGCTGGCAGCCGACGTTCTTGATTTCGACATTCTTGAACCACGAATGGAAATCCAGCCAGCAAGCAGACAGAGTCTCTTAGCTTTGAGGGACCATTTTTTTATACAAGAAATCATAATGGAAGTGTGGGTCTGTAATACAGACACTGCCTCATCACTGTATATGGTTTATACAACTATGTAATGGAGTTGAAAATTGCACGACTTTAGTCCCTCCTTCTTCATTATATATATATATATAAAATGGGTATGGTTGCAATTAATCTAATTATGCGCTCGGCGAAGTTATCGCTACCGTACCCGCAGGCTGGGGATGGTATGGCTTTGAGCAAGTGACGAAAACCACCATGGTGAGAGAATTTCACCCGGGCCGATATTGAGGTGAGAATAGCAAGGTGGTATGAACGAGACGGATAAATTAGATTATATCTTGATGATTAAATATATATATATATATATGTGGTGATGGCACCCAAGCGTGAATTTGCGGCTCTCTCCATTGCCACTCACATTTTCTCTCCAGCTCAACGCAGTGATGTACATTCCACGGTCATAAATCGCAGACCGGAAGCTTTGGCACATTTCTGAATGAAAGATCGAAGTGATCGGAGCGGTTAACAAAAAAGGCATTTAAGTTTCAATGATTGCAGCGATTTTAAAAAATTTCAGCTGCAATGCTAAAACCATGAAGAAAATGGAATTTCGCTGGAAAACGGAAATTTAATTAAAAAAAACCATCTGGATTGCCCAATACATGTGTCTTTTGGTCCACACGTGTGATAGGAAGCACTATGGAAAACTCGAGAGGATCGTAGGGGAGCAAATAAGGTCGATGGTCCGAGACCCTTTCTTTTTTATACCTTCGGTGTAAAACTCGTCTTTGCTCGTTGTTTTTGTTTCTAGTTGCGATTTCTTGGTCTACGTTACATATATATAGGGATAGATTTAAGAACGACCGGAAACTAGATAATTTTCGTGTCGCTATATTTTTGATATTTTTTATGAATATGGACGGGTATGGACATCGATATTGCATCGAGGAATACACACTTCGCGTCTATCGGTGTCTCTTGAACCGTGTCATTTCCCGACGGCAACACGCGTGTGATCGACCCAGTCGAGCGAGATTCGTTTTCCTCTCGCTTCACATCGCGAATCAACCGTCACTCCACCACTCCCCCCCCGGCCACTCCTCGTATTTTTTCCTTTTTTGTCTATTTTTTATCTCGTGACTCACAATCTTCGCTCGAACGGAATTTATCGTGGCGCTAGACGCATGTCGTACGTCTAATGTCGATTTTCTTCGCACGTTTTCTCCATCTTGAAGAACGCCACAGTTTCCCCGTGCTCGCGATTCACGAGTCGCGAGATATCGGAGCGGAATGACAGCGGCGAGGTAACCGTTCTACCATGTGGACGATATGTGAAGAAACGAATGGTAGACGATCCTCTTTGGCTATGTTCCTCCAGGAGCCTTGACGGGATACACGAGTTATCGAGGTGTAAAATTTGGAATACAATGATGCGAAGAATCGCACGGTTGACGGGAATAAACTTTGGAATCGGAGAGGGCCGATGTTCGATCATTTTTTTTCTGAAGAGGATAGGTGAAAGTTGGATTTTTGGGTATTGGGTATTGATACGATATCGTTTTTTTCAGATTTGGGATTTTGAGAGTTAAAAGTACTGGTCAATGATAAAATTTGTTTAAACCTCCTGAGTGAATCTGTAGTATATTTACAACACAGAAAGAAATAAATACTACATCACCATCTATTGAAATTTATTGGAACTTTTTATTCAATTGGATAGTCAAAGTATCTGTTCGCCGTACTGAGCTGTGATTGGCTGACGAAGTGGCATAGTTTTGTTATTATCTTTCATTTTTTTATGAAAAAATAAGTATTTAGTAAATATTTTGGTATTCTTTTGTTTGTTTCGAGGCATTTATCCTAATTACACAATGTTATTTTGTTTTCACTTGCAAAAAACTAAGATATCAATAATAAAAGCTTTGCGTTGTACTAGTAATACATTGGTTTTTTTTCTATTTTTTCAGAACATTTTGTAACGCACTTAGTCGATGCTGATAGTTTTTGATTAAATTTCTGAAAAAAAAGTTGTGGTTCTCAGGAGGTTAAACAAATTATTCTTAATGTTGCATCGTCGATCGAGGCTTATTACCTTGTCAATACCATGTTCCTTGTTCGGAAGTTTTTTGAGTACGATAGAAATTCTCGTTGTCGTTTTCAAGTAAAATTGAAAACCTAGGAAAATGTAAGGCGCACTTTTCTCTTGCTCAATGGTCGAGTTTTTCGCTCGGTGCGTACGAGATATCAGGTAGATCGCGTGGAAAAACACTTTTCCGTTTTTAATAGGGCGGAACATTTCGGATTTACGTCACGAGACAGGGGCGAGGGTGAAATAGGAAAAATATTGAATTGAAAAAGTTTCTCGCACTCCCTCGGGGTGTTTGGTAGACATAAATCGGCGGCTGATTCTCGGATGGTTTCAGTGTGATTCCGGAGTCGTGCGTGGTGCCAAGAGGGCGAGAAGTCCTTAATTAACTGAGTTCGTTCGCCGGCGAAGCACACGCCATCAACGGGAGAGTGAGGGTGTATACCGTATGATAGACTCAGTTTTTCCGGCTTGTACGGCCCCTGGGGTTCCTCCTGCTCCCTCGATCGCGCCACCGACTTGAACACTCTTTTTTCTTTTTCTTCGTAAATAAACACGTGTATACATGTATAGAGCATGGCCGTTATAAATCCCTCTTATTTCTTCCTGTCTTTTCCACTCGTTTCTCATGGCCTTTCCGTAGCCAAGAGTCGGCTGCTGGAAAAGGATTTCACTGATTCCTGAACGGGGAGAAAACAGCGGGTGTGATTTTCTCGAGCTTTACTCGGGCGCCTCTATGTGCGCCTCGGCACAAAAGGTAGAAAAAATCCATTAGCCGTAAACGAGATCGGAGCAATGAGGGTGTCAAAATGAATGAAACATTTATTAAAAATAACGATGTTAGAGAGTGCTGGCGCGAGCAAAGATATTATTGTACCCTCCCTTAAGACACGTGACGTGGTTTGGTAAAAAATAAGGTGACTTTTTCGCTCTGTACGATTGATTTTTGGCTTTTTTTGTTATCTTGGTACACATGTTCCTACCATATGTTGGAATAATCAGCCATTGTGCATATTTAGTTTGTTTGGGTTTATTTGCGTTGCCATTGGATATGCTTGGGTGCATATTTAGTTTGTTTAGGTTTGTTTGGGTTGCCATTGGGTATGCCATTGCGCCTATTTACTTTGGGTGTCCCCACCATACGTTGGAACGAACCCATTACTTCAAAAAGGACAACATAGATACAAGGCTAAGTAACTAACCATTCTTCCTAGAAAACAAAAAGTCACCATATTTTTCAACAAACCTATGTCGATGCGTGTCACGTTCGCGAACTCGGTCTCTGCGATTCCAACCTTTTTTTCGTTTATCTTTATTTGCCTGGTTACGTCCAATGGTGTTTTCGTCGAAAGCCACGAAAAAGTAGATTCCTGGACACGTGTGATCCAACAACGCGAGGAAAAGCTCGGGAGTGACCGAAAGAGAGGTAGGAAGGTAGGAAGGTAGGAACGTAGGAAGGTAGGTTGGTAGGTATATAAGAATGTAATTGAGTCGTAACTAACTTCGTCTAGCTGGAGCGTGAAACAAGTTCGCTTTAACTCTCTACACGCGGTTGGTGCAAGTCCGAGCCTTTGTTACGTAACCAGCACGTACATCTATAATCCATGGGTTTTATTGTTATATATGTATAGTAGCCATGGTACCTTCTTCGCGAAAACCTCAGCGTTGCGGTCGTCCAATTGGCGTACCGGGCGAACTTTATAGCTCGTCTACACGCATGGATCCCTCTGTATTAGAGAGTGCGATCGTCTGTAAAGGCGACAAAAAAACCGTGTCTGAAACAAAAAGATAACGGTGAACGAAGGACTGGAACGGAAGAGTTTCAACATTTCAAAGCCAGCTGGGCCAAGTTCTAATAAATATCCATGATGAAAATTGTAGTTTTTTTTTAAATGTAGAGAGAAATTTTGAATCTACGTGATGCTTCGTCATTTATCAAATACACCTACTGAAAACTCAAAAAAATACACGAAGCGACCGATCGATAGTCCCGTTATATCGTCCTTCGTGTCGCCGCGTTCTTCCAATGCCACTTACCATCAAATTGGCGTAAAACGCACGCCCCACTGCTCTAGTCACCTAAAATATTAACGAAAATACATGTCTTGTAGGAACCGACAAAACGTAGTTCGCGCACTCGACAAAGTCCACTTTGACAAGTTCACCCTTGCGTGAATGCAAGCTCGATCACGTAGGTGTAAAGCAGTTGTTTTATTTCTATTGAGGGATATACTTATTTTCATTGAAATATTCTTTTAAACAAAAGTTAATTTCCTAACAAAATTATATACATATTTCAAAATTAAATTCTTCAAGTTTAACATTACCCCTTCACTAGATTTCGTTTTTAAATAATTTGTTCACATAATTCAAATCAATGAGATTCAAAAAATGAAAGTGGATCACACCATCGTTGTATTCAATGGTCTGGATCAGCGTTATCGTGACATTGGAGACTGGGTGATTCGGAAGAATCAATAAGAGTTTGTTTGGGTTAAAACTTGATGGTTCTATCGAAAAGTAGAACCCAAACAAACTGAATGTTTCAAGTTGCAAAGTAAGAATTCTTGCGGTCACCAAACATTTTCCTAGCCGAATCGCTAGGCCAATAGTTCGAAAACAAGTTCTCCACCCAATCCACTTTTTCTTTTTCCTCATACGAACGGATATTCGATAAGTTATGTATCGAAAATACAACAGGGGATATAATTTTTACCCGGAGGAATAAAAAAAGCATTGCCCACGTATTCCCCATACCAACGGAATTTACCCAAAAGTGATGTAGCCTGTATGTGTACCTGACTAAAAGTGTTTTGCGATATAATAAGCCCCCTATGGACGTAGAGAATCCTGCAGCGAGCCATTTAGTCCCTGCACTGAACGTTCGCCAGCAGGCTCATGCGGGCCTACGGATTTCCGATGATATTGCCGGTGGGCCGTTAAATTCAATTCCGTCGGTTGGCCGTACTTCGTAAATCGATTGGACTCTAGGGACGAGAAGATATCGCGTGCTCCCTCGCTTACTGGCCGATTCTGTTTCACATCCTATTCTAGATTTCTAAACCTATTCTGGGATATTTTCAATTTCGCAACTCCTTTTTTTATTCGGGCTGTATGACAATAGCGACCGCAAGAAGAATGGGGGCAAACGTATAATCAAGCTAAAGTGTTAAAAGTCGAGAAAGGTTCGCGTTTTGGATGTGTACACTAATAATGGAGATAGTGGTCGAGGCGGACACTTGAGCTTGATTATACACATTACACAGGTTGGACATTGTGTAACGATGTTTTTCTTTCGAAAGTGCCTGTTATTAGCTGTCTCCTAATCTTGGTATTTCGTAGTGCAGGAGTGCTTCAACTTTTCATCGAGTTTACGAAATCATCGGTTCATCGTCTTCAAAACGTTATCTTTACATAGAACTGAGAAGACAAAGGTTTTCTTCGGGTATTAAGGTGGATCGAATACCGTCGATTGAATACGGCATAACTTGCTCGGCAAGTTCGTAACCCAAACGACGAAACTTGGTATTCTTTGGATCGTTGGTATTCGATGAATGGAATGGCTCAAGTGTAACACGCCTAGGATGGTACGCCCATGTATACATGTATAATGACGCAGTATGCCATATTGTACTCGTCGTTACACCTTCTCTCTAGCAAACCCGCACGAACCCTTTGTACTTTCCAGAACAAAGGGGTGTCGGGCTTTCCTCCATGAGAGTTACAAGAAGAAACTGGTTGGGGGGCGCTTCTGTTTCTCGAGTGCCTGCGCAGGCTACGAGAGGAACTCTCCGCGAAAGAGTTTTCTTCGTGGGATATGCGAGCTCGGTTACAGAGTTTCCGTTGGTTTTCGCATGAAAATGAGAGAGAAACGAAGTTTTATCCGACTTTCTCTTCCTCGGTATTTCGCGTTCGTCTACCATCGAGCTTCTTCCTATTTTCCAGTGAGGATCGCACACGAGGAAAATTGACAAAGCGGGAACGGTAGATTTCTTCTTTTGGGCTACTCACGTACGAACCTTCCAACTGCATACCCCAGGATACTTCTGAAAGTATCTACTTCGCTTGATGTACGCCCAACTCTTCGAGTGTAACGGTAGCCAAGTTCTAAGCGGGTACCCTCAAACGCCATTCCTTGGATGTACTCGCAATCGTGATTATCGGTCTTTATTCACCGATATTACCAACTTTATCTGCTACGTTTGATGTTTGTCTTTCGAGACATCGCTAAACGTCGAATCGATGCAAACTTTAGTTTTAATGACATGTCTAGACGCGACATATAGCTTTCAATATCTAGGAATAGAAATAGCGACGAAGTTATCGGTGAACGATGTCAACTCGACTTGGAATTTGGCTATAAGATTACAGCAGAAAACTTATTTATAATTTGCCGATTTTTTCAAGTACTGTTAACCTATCCATAACTTACGAAGATTACTTCTCAGCTGAGCCCTAGGTTGGCGTCCACTTTATTCTTCATTTCGCCCAAGTCTCAAATTGCTCTATTTGGTTTGCTTAGAATTGGTTGGTACGGAGACCCCTCCTCTCTAAATGCTGCCTACAGTTGTGCTTCACTAATGAGCTGATAGTAGTTTTGAGAGAACACTAGGAAACTCTGGAAAACCTGCGCTGGTACAACTGGCTGTATGTTGCTGCGCTTCAATCCTGTTACCATTGGGAAAGTCAGTAAAGTTTCCGTTTCCACTGAAGTTCCACACAAGTTGGTATGGAGCCAAGCAGACACTCGTTTCAGGATTGGCACGGACCCTCGCCGTGTTTGCCACTTTCGGTTGGGTATATATGAGTGCTTGGAAGTCCGGACGAAAACGAGAGTAACGGTATTTGATTGGTCAAGTTTGGTGCAGGTAGATATCAGAATCTTTTTTTTTTCATCTATCAAAGATAATACAGAAAAAATTGCGGGTCAAATGGGAGAGGTGACGGGTCAGACCTAGGTCGAATTGGCATGGTCTGTCAATCCCTATATATATAGATAGACTATACAGTTAAACCTCATTTATAAATTAAACTGCTCTAATCCCAGCAGATTTTCTTCATAAAGATGGTAGCAAAGTTTCATTTCGACGTTTTTTTCAATTATGGATTTTTCGCGCTTAGGTTATTAATGTTGTTCCCCAGCGTGGGTTTTGAGATTCGGTTCTGAGGTTTCAGTTATACATTAATGATACCTGATTAACGTGTAACATTGGCTGTGGAATAAAACTACTTTACGATGCATAAACTTCAAACTTTCGTGGATCGACTGCACTGCTTTCAACTTCTTTCGTATTCAGTACTAAGAGTCTTGAAACTTTAAGAATTTAGTATCTATAATGGGAAACTAGGAAATCTTTTCTATGGCTAGAATTCCAATTTTCGTCGTTTCATTCGTTCCCTCGTTCTTTCGACGATCATGGCGAAACCTAAAGTTCTTATTTCGCAGCAATGGTTCCTGTACAACTTTCGCGGTCGTGACTTGGCCGAATGTGAATTTCTGTTTCGTGCGACAAAGTGAGAGATCCGGTAGGACGAGGTCGATCGAAAATATCGTCTAATTCGATATTTACAACTTTCCAGACTGCGATAGATTCGTTTTTCGTAAATTCGAGGGGTGAGTTCTCGCCTATCTCTCTTCGAGTATATAGTTGACCATTCTTAAGGGCTTTCGAAGATAGCTTCACAAAAAGCTTGCTTTTTCCTCGCTGCGTGAAAACCAAACTTTGTACGTTCTCAACTTCCCCACTTTACTTTCTTGCCATGTATTTTTGCCTGCCTCTTTTGCCCCATACTTTGCTGTGCTCTTTTCTTTTCCCTTTTTTGTTCGCCACGTGTGTGTATGCGCCCACTCGCGATATCTCACTAAGCCATGTTAAAAGACACCTCGAGGAACCACCGCTTTCCAGAGGAAACTCCTAACAGGTCTAGAATTATCGTAATCCTGGCACCATTCTTCTCAATAGGGATCGAGGAATGGCCAAATCTAGGTTGGCCATCGTAAGAAACTCTTGAAAAACTTGATACCTCTCGGTGATGCGTTCCACCAGGGGAAGAAAAACTTTTCAACTTTTTCTCCCGTATTATCGGCGAGTTACCTTTTAGCGAAAATCTTTCGTGGTGTTTTCTTGTTGAATGAACACACGGAGAACTAGTCATTTCTGGTTCAACTTCGATCAAAACACTATTTTTTTTTTCGACCATTGAAAACCAAAAGAGTTTCTTAAAAGTTGGACTTTTGGGCAAATATTGGGCCCGAATTTTTGATTTTTTTATTTTATTCGCGATAATACTGATGATAGAAACAAATTTTCATCAAAGTCTCCTTGTTTGGGTTTGTTTGGGTCCATAGGGCGGAAAAGTAAAACTAAGATATTCCATCGGATTTTTATCTCGAGAGTGATATATTAATTGTTGAAGAATTTTGTACCCAGTTTACGGGCAATATCAGACGAGATCAGAACCCAAACAAATTTTACGAATTTCCTTTTGGTTGGTGCAACGGAAGAAGAGGATGCTCCAACAGAGTAAACGGACCCAAGAGGGAATCCTCTTTATCAATTGTGTCTTTGATGTTTCCAGTCGTAGTCCAGAGAGGGTGGGAAGGGTAGGGGAAGGGGGGGGGGGGTTGCTATGTGCAGAGCTTTCGAGTGAATTCAGTGCGGAGTTATCGAGTGAATACAGCGCAGAGTTTTCGAGTGAATTGGGTGGGTGATTGTGATGCATCAGCGGATACGTAAAAAAAAAAGAAAATAAAAAGAAATAAGAGGACCGAAAAGAGCAAAGTGTGCTACTTGTTGATCCCGCGAAACACAGAGGAAAGAAATTTTTATTTTTATTTTATCAAACGCTTTACGAAATTCTGATAATTGAAATGGAACTTTGGGACTATATTTCGTTTCAGTGACTCTGTGGAATTCTCAGTTGTCACTTGCCAATTAATCAAAACGCGATTTCACTCGGTTACGTCGAAAACATTTTGACACAGCAAGTTTCATCGGTATTTTCGAAAACGTATGACGTTGTGAATCAAATGGAATCTGTGACAAATCGCATCCCTCGTATAAAGCTTGTCGCGACGAAAGCCCGCAATTAATAACGCGGAATCATCGGCGCGTGTGAAAATTGAGAATCGGAATCAGTTCCGTCGGACGACACGTGTGTGTGCTTTACCATATCGCTTGTCCCACTTCCGGGACGATACGTCACCAACATCGGGCGCATCGTATTTTCATTTTACGGAACTGTGCGCTTTTCTCTTTCCTCTTCCCGGCTCATTCGCCGTACAACGTTTCTCCATCGAATCCATTGTCCCAAATTTGTTACTCTGATAACATCGGTAACTTGATTATTATTTCTGGATTTCTATACTTGAACTCGGTTGATGGTAAAATCAAAATCGTCTCCTCGTTTCCGGTGTTTGCGTGTATATATATATATATATATATTCAAAATTGAATCTTTCGTAATGAGAATCTAATAAGAAATTGAGGTTCCCTTTGAATCAACTTATAAAGAGAATTTCGCAAGTCGTTTGAAAGGCCCAATGAAATGATCGCAAATGTGGATTATTCATTATTTTCCTTTAAACAAAACGAAAACCAAAATCGGATTTTCGTGGCATAATTAATACATTATTAATTAGTATTATTAAGTGTTATTAATTATTAACTAATAATTAGTTTAATTAATTATTAGTTATTAATAACTAATAATTAACTGAACGAACTAACAATTAACTAATGGTTAGTAACTATTAGTTATTAATAACTTAATTAGTTATTAATAACTAATAATAACTATAAATTAATATTATAAATGTATTAATTAAAGTTCTCATCGCAACAAACATTATTTCAGTCTTATTATTTTCTACCAAAGAGCTTCATTGTTTTCGCGTTTATGAAAACTGGACATCGAAAACCTCGTACCTGCAGCACTCATGGACCTATCAT
This sequence comes from Ophioninae sp. B BG-2022a, assembly GCA_030522765.1. NCBI lineage: Eukaryota > Metazoa > Arthropoda > Insecta > Hymenoptera > Ichneumonidae > Ophioninae sp. B BG-2022a. The sequence goes on from JAPYZJ010000470.1 coordinate 43,854, forward strand.
TCTTGCACCGTTGACTTTCGGAAATTCATTGGCTCTACGAAACGATCGAATATACACCCTCCGTATGCAACGTGCCGAATCCTGCATAATTTATCGGTCGCCAGACCGTTGTTTTGGAAACAAAACTACGGATTGAACTTCGGGCTCAACGAGTACGACCGCATTGCACTGCATCGTCTGTACATCCTGCGTCACTATTATTTTTCTTTTTTTTTTTTTTTCGTGACGAACCCGCATTGCATTTTCGGAGAATTTCGTGCTTCGTATATAATATTGTCACGTGCAATGTGACAGTATTTTCATCGAGACCTTCATACGAAATGTCGATATGAAACTGTTCTGTTTCACTAATTGTTTCGCCGATGAAAAATATTTGGCGATGCGGTATAACAGCGTTGCTCTATATATAAATATAAATAGGAATCTAATATTTATCCTAGAATTTCTCGATAATACACGACTGGAACGTCGCAATATCGTAATCTGAGGAAAGAACGAAAAGATTTTCCCTCGGAGAAAAATTGGACTCAATCAGCTATGATATGATTCGAGCACATGGTAAAACAGAAATTGAAAAGGGTAGCCAACATTTATTCGCATTGAGATTAATTCTTATCAGTAAATATTGCACGTTGGTACACTGATCGCTAAAACCATCGATTTGCATCTCGCAAATAAACCGTCCAGTTCGAACTCGCGTTTGGAGCGAACTCACGGTAAATTCGGTTGGTGCGTAACGGATAACAAAATCAAATATGCAAGGTTTCCAGGGTATCGTTATTTGTACTTGCGGATCGATACGAGAAGATATTATGCGTACAATAACCATGTGCAGTTGATTCATGACCATAAATTATTCGAGTTAACTCATCGGATTTCGTTTCCTGTATAGAAACGCATCGAGGAGTTGTATCGGCCATATTGGATATTCAAAATGAAACTCCTGACTAAAACGAATCGATTTTGAACTTTCTTATTTTTTCTTTGAATTTTATTCAACCTTCAAGGCAATATCTTCGCAGCTGAAAATTCCTTCAGCAATGTTGGCCATATTGAACATTCAGCATTAAACTCCTGACCAAAACGAATCGATTTTGAACTTTCTTATTTTTTCTTCTCACTTTATTCAACCTTGTAGAAAATGTCTTCGCAGAAGAAAATGTCGTCGCAGCCTGCAATTTAGTATTAGTTGAATGTGAATTCGAGCCGTTGCAGTCGCCAACTTTTTTCGCCGCTGGAATACAAAAGTACAGATGTGAGAGTGCGATAAAACGCCGTTTGGAGACCACCGACCGATAACAGCCTGATCTTGGTGGAAGAAGAAACGCGCGTAGGAACTTAAAATTCAAAGCTGATGTCGATCTGTGAAGTTCCTATTGGCACGCGGTGCGACGGATGACTGTTTCCTGCTTGCGTACAAGATGAATTCACGTTCTTCCATCCACCTAGGCGTATAAGTGTGAAGTTCGTTACAACTTTGTAATTGCGAACTTTTGGACTCTTTGAAGTCAAGATCACTATTACCCTAGGAAGCAATAACACAGGTCTACAGGGATCTCACCCTCCGAGATTTGATGGTTGATACCGATACATTTTGGGACGCTGAATATGGGAAAAATAACGAAAAAATTCCAACACGTCCAGATTTTTTGCTATTTGATATTTTTATTTTTTTACCAAAATACCCTAGGTGGTCTCAGATAAAACCATATAAAACTAATGGTAATGTCCTTTTCTCGAAAAAAATTACTAATTAGCTTTATTTAGGTTCTTGGAACTGCTCCTAATTGATGGTTCAATTGTATTTATCTAATTCAATTAATGGCCTACAGTAATAGCTCGAAAAAAAAACAGAAAATTTTAGGTTATTTGCTTATGAGGTCGTTATTAGGGCATAGTCGTAAATTTATGTAGGGCATAGTTGTAGAATCCATTTTGTAATTTATTTAATTTAATAAAAAAAATATTTCCTATACAAAACTGTTGTTTATTACGAAAATAAAAAAAATGAGTTTTCCGGGAAAATTAGATGAGATGGCGGAAAACTGAGTTCATATTCGTAATCAGCGCATCAAAATACACTAGAATCAGCCATTGAATCTCAAAGGGGAAAATAAAAGTTAAAATTTGTAGACCTGTGTAATTAGTAGCTTCCTATTTCTACTATTAGGTCTTTCCACCGATGATGAAAAAGTATCACGAAAAAAAAAAAACGTTTGTCGCTTAATTTTCATTTCTATCGGAATAAGAGTGCATCTCGGAATCCGAGTGAACCTGAAAACTGTCCGATTTTTGTTTTTGCGGAATTTGCGTTTGGACGGGATTCGCTCGTGTGGACTCGGTCGAGTTTTCCATTGGGAAGAGAAACGAGCCATTGGAGAATACCTACTTGGGCAGAAGGAATAACAGTGGTGTACCTGAGAGATCACGGTTGGCCTACATTTTCAATCTTCTCGAACCCTCGATCGGGTTGACTAACGCGGGGTCGTGGAGTAACGAGGCTATATCCTCGTCAAAAAATGCGGTCCCGTTCGTTTGGCTCTGTCGTATACGTGTCTGTATAGAAAAAGAAGGCTACAAGTGGGATAGGGAGGTACGTTGTACGATGAGTATTCGACGGAGCAAAGAAGTATCCGATCACGTAAAGTCTCTCTCTCTCTGGGTCGTCTGGTTCAGTTTTCCACCATCTCGATGTCCCTGTACATCGCGATACTACCAGTGCATTCAACATTGACTAGACATATATGTTCACGTATCTCGTACGACTGAACAAATTTCCGAGAAAACTAGCGTATGATGGCTCCCTCTTCCTTCCACTCTTATTCTTTCTCATCGGACTGATATACTTGTTTTGTGATCGCATCGATTTTTCACGGTAACATCCCACTCCAGAATCTCATTTCTTCTCCTTTACGAGCAACCTCAATCACGCGATACTGCTGAGAGAATTCCCGCAATTCTCGCTCGGTGAACCCGAAACCCGCGGGTGCAAATAACTTTTCTTTTTTTTGTTTTTTATCAAAGATGAGCATTTTATATGTGTTTTTATTAGAGTTGGGAATTTTATTTGTGTTTTTTAGGGTTTGGATCAAAGTTGGGATTTTTTTTGTGTGTTTGGGTTTGGACCAAAGTTGACAATTTTATTTGTACTAGTTGGTCCAACGCAATAAGGATTACGAGACAAATGACACCGAAAACTGTATACGGTTATCCTACATTCTTCGGATGTTCGAAACTTCTTTGATTGCTTTAGTGTTCGTTGTCCGTTTCAGGAGAAAAGAGGTCTTCGTTCTGGGGCTGGGTTTGACGCTTTTTTTCTGGAACGTTCAGAATACCGAAGATCGAGGACTTTATTGTGTGTTTTTATCGGCGCGTGAGATAAGGATTATTACGTGAGGCCTAGGAGTACGTATGATTTGTAGCACATCGATTTTATGACCGGGTTGACCTCCCACGTCAGGAAGTTTCTTCTAGTTGATACATACTTTGGTGACGCAGAAGAAATATATGTCTTATTTTTTTATCAAATGCAACACTCGAATCGCCGTTTTGTCTCGTTTATGACCAATGAATCAAAAAAACGTAGCTGTGTTAAGGAACACCATTGGAGTTTCCTTTTCTTGATAAACAACGGAAATGATTTTTTTTCTTTGATTTTCTACATTTATTTTCGTACATTGTCGCCATGAAAATCATGATGGCAGTTTTAGCAAATTTTATTTTTTACAATGGACAACTTGATAAGAAACAAATTGAAAAAAAAATTCATCGATCATCGATTATTGAGATGATCTTGAATTGAGATGATTTTCAATCGAGATTAACTACTATCTAAATCCCACAATCGTCCACAGTGCTAGTAAATTATCGTTGTTTATAACATATTATAAATATTTGACCATGAGTTTGTTTGGGTTAAGTAATCCTATTTATCGAAAATAATTTCGGATGAATAAAATAATTTGTTAAACATTTTTAATAGTAAAACGGACAAACAAAAAAAAACTACATAAAAATACGTAAATCTTGTCCAATAGGAAGCACAATGTGTAGCCATAGTTCTAATATTTGTCTTTCATGCATACATCAAACTGGCCATCACCGGGTATCCATTTTCATTATACTCTGTTGATAGTAGTGTCCGAAATATTATTCGTCAGTTTGGCAATCAACCCGATAGTTGATACGGTTACGCGCTGTTTATTTGTATTACCAAGCGTGGGTAAATGTACCGTGAGCACCGCGAATCTTGAATAATTCCTTCGGAGTCGTAAATTCCGAACCGTATGTATACGACGACGCTTGCCGGGTACGTCACACTTT
>JAPYZJ010000471.1:0-43620 GCA_030522765.1 Ophioninae sp. B BG-2022a
CGATGATTTTTCGATTTTTGGTAGAATTTCAAAGTTGGACCATCGATTTTTGCACATTTTTCCATACATACCCCTTTGCCTCTTTTTTTGCCATTTTTCAAGTGATCTTTCCGGGTAAACTATAAGAGATATCGATATGATTCCACCGCCATTATTTAAGTCAGGCAAAAACCTTTTCCAAACACACCAAATAAATCTCCATTGCATAGAAGAAGCCTACTCTACGATCTTTTGAAATATCGTGATTTTTGAGATTCCGGAAAAGTGGCCGGAGAAGTCGAAAAAAATGTTTTTCCGTGTTTAAACTCTTAAAAGTGTCGGTTTAATCGAAAATTTTCTGCTGATTACGAATATGCCCGAGTTTTTGCCGAAAGTGCAAAAGTAAACTGGAAAAATGCGAAAAACCGTTCTAGAATATTTTTTCGACATTTTTCCCTAGAAATGGAAAGTTCAAGGCGAATTAAATGGTGAATTTATTTTCAAGGTATAAAAATACATCGACACGGACCTGCGATATGACACTAAACGTCTAAATATAATAATTATTTCGAGGCTAAGTCCGTTTAACGGGCGTGCCTGATTGGCTGCCTTTCATAATTAATAACAATTCAGGGGTTGATCCGGGAAGCATACATGCCGATATCAATCGCCTCAGAATTTCACTCTCACCCTCCCTCTTCACGGATGACATTCTTTCGTGGGACACCCTGTATAGAATAAATATGTTCGACATATCTACAATAATTATAAACAAATATTATACAATATATTCATGATCAATTGAATTATAATAATGATTTTATTTATACATATATTCTTTTAATAGTCATAAAATACAAATTTGTTGTATTATTTTGAATATATAACGAATATGTAACGTATTTAATATTTGTAACAATGTATTCTATATATTTACAAATCATTGTAAATATATAGAATTTATTTAGTCTATATATTTACAATGCTACAATTTTAATTTACAATATTTACAATATTATTGTAATTATATAGAAGATATTTATTCTATATATTCACAATAATATTAAAAATATTAAAAAAGTATTTTACAAAATTATCGAAAAAATATGTTCGTTTCGATGAGCCAAGTTCCCCTATGCGTTCGCGGGCAAGGAATTTCCCGCGTGCTCGCCCGCCCGTCCTGGAACACCAACACTGCGATAAATGACAATGAGAGTCAATGCCTCTGATAACGCGTCTAAATTCGTTACACGATCATCCGTCACTGTACAGTGTCGTACGTTCATCGCGTACCCGAGATGAGTGCCTCGTCCGCGTGTATGGTAGAGGTGCGCCCGATGAGGCTCTTTATCCCCACCAAACGCGTGTACCGATCTCTTCCTGTCAATCATATACTCGAGGTATCCTCCAAACCCCACACTGTTATTCCTTCCTCGATCCGTGCCCCACCGCTACGAAATTTTACCGGACCCACGGTTACGCTCGTTCGAGCATCAATCGTTTCGTTAAGGGGACAGACCTAGTTAGAATTTTCAAAAATTCGAATTTTTTTTTCTCGTTTTCAAAAAGTAGACTATTTACGAATAATCGTCCGATTTATATGTACCTGAGCGGAAAATATCCATTAGATAGTCTACTTTTTGAAAACGAAAAAAAATCGATTTTTTGAAAACTTTAACTAGGTCTGTCCCCTTAAATACGCGAATCCAAAGCTGACGTCGATGTACAATTATTGGCGGAAGCTGATGCCACCTTTCGTAATTTTATGCTATTTATTGATATTTTTTGTGTTCCGAATAAGGGCCCGATTAAGTGTTAATAAGAGCGACCACGCCTCCGTCCACTTCGAAATTTTGAATCCACTATTCTCTTAAACGCCTGACCCAATCGGTACAAAATTTGTTGTGTGCATTCAGGATGATGGCACCGAGGGCCCTCCGATCGCTATTTTGGATGAAAACGTTTTATTCTTGAGAAATCGCGGTTTATCATTTACTTATATTTCACGTATTCATATTTCTGATCATTTATTGATATCTTTGTCACAAATATAAAATACGTTAGATATAAAAATATTCAAAATAATATAAGAAATTTGTATATTATCATTAAATAAAATCATGATTACGATTCAATTAATCATAAGTAAATTGTGTTACGAATGTATTGTATAATATTTATTTTAAATGTTGTAAATATATAGAATAGATATATTCTATATATATTCTATTTCTATATATATAAATATTCTATTTACAATATATTCATAACAATATCTAGTGATCAATATCAATGATCAATTGAATCGTAATAATGATTTTATTTTTACATATATTCTCTCACTAATCATAAAATACAAATTTGTTATATTATTTTGAAGATTTTTATGTATAACGTTAATCGTAATAATTATTATCAATATTATTCTTGATGCTATTTTAACTGTTGTATTATTGTATATATAATTTATATATCTATACGTCTATGTACACAATTTATATTTATAATAATTAAACAATTATATACGTATTTTTAAATGTCCATCTATTAATTACCTTAATCAGTGTTGTCGAGTGGATACAAAATTCATTCAGCTTCATCGTAATTTCATTTGATCATTTGATTTAAATTATTATCAGCCACAATAAAATAGCTCCTTTATTCGTAGTCAGAACTTAACCTTGAACGGCCATGTACCAGTGTCGTTTTTTCTCAAACGGATATTTATTGTTTTTATTTTTTCGTTTTTTCTTATCACGATTACCCATCATCCCCGACCTCCGTCACGCACGCTCGGTGACGTATGTACGAAACGTTGACATTGCGAAGTCAAATTATATTCCTCATTCGTGGATCGAATTGATGACGAGAGAAGCGGAAATATGAGTTTTACGGTGATGAGGCTAGTCCCTCAATTGAGGAATGTTGAGGAACCGATAATAAAAAAAAAAAAACAAACGACTTAAGACGTCCACGTGTCTATTTGTCTATTTCTTCGGGCACGTGGAGCTTTTCGATCTTTTTTTTTTACTTCCTGCTGCGCAGACGCGGAATTACAACGGCCAATCGAGGACAATCGCGTAAGGACACGTCCGAATTTGAATAAATTACAAAAAAGTGGAATGCTTTTTTTCAGTACGATGTGGTTTGCGACCTTCGTATCGCCGGACATTCTCGGCAGGAAGCTTTACTTCGTTGTGACAACGGACGTGCAATGGATGCATAAAAAGAAAAGAAATAGAAAGTTTTTGATCGTCCATTTTTGTTTATTTATTTTTATTGGTTTTCTAGGTCGTGCAAAAAAATGTTTTCGAAAAAACAAAATATAAATTGAAAAAGTTACGGGCTCGAGTACGATGAATTTCTTGGGTTTCTTTTGGTTTTTTTAAACAGCTCCGAAATACTGTTGTTTTTTTTCACAAAGAAAATAAAGTTTTTCTCGGCTTTGCTATTTTAGGAATTAATGTTTTTAGGAAAATGTGAATATTTATAAAAGTATAGAATAACGTGTACATTGATACAAATCTGTCATTTTTTGGATAAATATTTTATTTACTTAATAAATAATATTAATACGTCCATAATATTTTATTGTTTTTGTATATTTGAAAAATGTTCATTGTACAAAAATCTTCAAAAGCTTTTTTTTTAATTAAAACAAAAGTTTTTCGAGCACTCACTATTCTCGTAATTGAGTATATTTAGAAAAAATACTATGAATTTAAATAAAATCACAAAGCAGATCTGTACATTGAGAAAAATGTATCGTTTTTTCCTGAACATGAAATGAAAAACATAATTAATAAAATTTCATAATAATTAACAATAATCAATAATATCTAATAATAATTCCAAATAACTAATAATAGTTCATAATAATCTAATCAATAAAATTTAATAATATTTTTACCATTACAAATAATTGCAAGAAATAAACTTATTATTAACGTGAATTTCTTTCTACTATCCACTCGCCGTAATTTCCCAAAAAGTCCGCAATACGTGAACGAAACAATGAATAATTCAAGAAGCAACGATACTTCGTTTTTTTTTCTACGTACACGGACATCCAATGAGATGCATTACGTTCGCATCGTGCGGTGGCCGTTTTTGTGACAAACTCCGATTCTACGTGCCTTTTTTTCTAATCTCACCTTGGCGTTGAATGTACAACGATAATTAACAACTCCGGCGAACGAGACTGCCGAGTCGATCGAAGCGCGTCCGATCGTACATCGCGGATGAGCGTGACGACGGATTACGAAGATTCCGTAATTTGGGTGGACAATAGAAAACGCATCAATTACGGGGAATGCAAATTACTCGTGTAACCTCGAAATTTTCCAATGCCACGAAACTTTTCAAGGACGAATGCGGAAGCCATCAGAGAAATGAAAAATTCCATATTTTTCCATAATCCATAATTTCCAGTTTTTTAATCGATCATTCGTGTGCAAATTTAATTGATTCATGAGTTAAAAAAAATTCATCGACAGCTCGGTCGGATTAGCTGAGCAATCCTCATTATTATTATTCGACCTTTCATTTTCTAACCTAACATTGTTCTTGTTTTCATTACTTGGAAATACTCATTGTTTGGGTTTGGGTTTGTTAAGGTTTCCAAACAAACTCAAAAAAAAACCCAAACAAATCCTCTTCTTACTTTTCAAAGCCATTTCTTTCTTCTCCTTTTCAAATTAATATTTAATTAATAAATAAACATTATTAATTCAATTTTTACATTATTTATATAATTTAATGATCATACAACAAATTTAACGAGAGATTTGAATAAATTGATAGATTCGTTTAAATAATCGTTAGAATTGTATCGTAAAATAAACTATAACAGTTCGCTAATAATTTAATAATAAGAATAATAATAAATAAATTGTCATACTTCATTCATCATACATATTAATCCCATTGATAATATAAGATATACAATAATTAAATTTAATATCTATTAAACAATATACCATTGTTATAAATATTACAATATTTTCCCAAAATTTTCATCTAAACAAGGAATTGCATTTTTTTACACAAAGCCCTAGTAATTTTCATTGACATCAATTTCAGTATTAAAAATTTCAAAACGTCCACGTGAAACGACAAATCCGGTTTTATCCCGTGGGATGTGAAAATCGAATTAGGTGCCCAAACGAAACAGACCCGATAATTCTAAGCAGAAAGAAACGAGTGATGGGAGGGGGAGGATTGAATGAAGATATTCATTGCCGGATAGATCGCGCGATACCGCACGAGACTCTAATTGCCCGATAGTCGTCAGATACCGTCGTGTTTTTGTTGGAACTTTTCGTTGTCGTTTACATTTTTTTTTCTTTTTTTTCTTTTTGCTTTTCTTTTTTTTTCTTTTTTTTTTCTTTTCGACCGAGTCCGGGCGATGCGCGTTAATCGAATAACGCCAATCACGATTTCTCGGCTCGCCGGGTGTCTCATTACAACGGGATTATTGTTGGATGCTGCGCGACTGCACAGACCCGTGACTGTACATTTAGTAATGACATTGCGCGGAGCGAATTACGGAATTTCTGTGGTGCTCATCGCTCGCCAACAACCAGTCATTTACAAACGATTCTGGGGCAAGGTGAGATCGACGTTTGCCCATTTGTCCAAGAGTCACCTGTCAGGCGCAAGTTTCGTACTTTTTTTTTCATCCTTTTTTACGTTTTTTTTCTTTATGGTTATTTGTTAAAATTTTTTTTTTTGCTGGACCTCGATCTCGATAACGCTGAAAACGGTGGTAATTATGCAGATGTTCCACTCCAATTTTGGTGGAGATTTTTCTTTTCGTCATGAATTATTTTAATTAGTCATCAGTAGTGATTTTTAGCTGACATTTTTAATTATTAAATCTAAACAAACCCAAACACCCTTAATTATTTCCATAAGTTATGGGGTTGTATGGATTGTTTGGGTTTGTTTGGGTATTTTCTAAAATCCTCAATTTGTTTAAAAATTCGGCTCATTTCGAAGTTCAGGTGTCGAAGAATACGAAAATGCCCTATTTTTTCGCATTTTTCGCCAAACTTGAAAACCCCATAACTTATGGAAATAATTAAAAATATCGGCTTCCGCAAACTAAATATTAGTAGTAGTGACTAATTAAAGCAATTTATGACAAAAAAAAAAAACAAAGCTGATGAAAGAAAGAAATTACCAAAATGGCAACTCGTAATTGAGAATGACGAAAGATAAATAAGTGATCGCGGATCGAATCGTCGTTTCACTCGGATTCGATCCTGTTCAATACGGAGATACGTTTTGATGATTCGCAGGTCAATGACCCGGAAGCCAGCCAAAGGAATGCCGAAGACACGAGAAGACAATCGGAATCGTCCTGGTACGTTTCAAGAATTCCTGAGTTTCGCGATATCACTGTTTTCTGTTGTGCCTTCAATAAAGCGGGAACCTCGGAATGTGTCAGTGTGACGATCACGAAAACTAAGCTCTTTTCATGATTTTTTAAAATTCGCTCAATGTACGTTTTTTGGGTCTGAGAGATTCGTTATTAAACGTGTGTTTATTCGAATTATTGTTTATTAAAAAAAAACAATTGTTGATGAAATTCAATTGCATGCCGGACATTTTTTTATTCCTGGTGGGTTGGAACTTTTTCAACATCAATAAAAATCAATTATTCCTTGGGATTGAAATTCAATTATTTTTTGACAAATCAAATTTTTTATTTCAATTGTCTGTAACAAAAAAAAAAAATCCTGCTTCAATGTCGATATTGTTGGGTTGCCACGCTTCGAAATAAAAAGTATTATTTTAACCTTGAATATTTTCATTCAAGATGCTTTAAAAAAAAACCATTTTCAAAAAAGAAAAGAAAACGGTTACACTCAACGATTGCTGTTGCAGTGATAAAAAATTTCGTGCAACAATTTTACATATCCGACTGCGCTATTAAAGGGAATAGAAAAGTGAAGGTTGTTTGAAAAGGCAATCTGAAAATCAAGGTTATTTGAAAAGGGAACCCGAAACTGAAAACTATTTAACTACACCCTGAAAATAAAGATTATTCGAAACTTTTTAATCACTTAACACGATTATATTAAGGGGAAGATTATTTGTCAATATTTGAAAATCAGCAAAGCTCTGTAATTTCACAGAAAGATGTTAACAACTAAATCTTTCGAGGCAAAAAAAATGAGTTTTTTCTTAAAATAGATAAAATTTATTAAAAATTGATCAAGTTTTGTTTACTTCGTGGTTGTTTGGGTTGCGTCTTTGTTTGGGTTAGCTTTAGGTCTTAAAGTGTTTGAACCCACGAATCTGTCATTTTCACCATGAGAATCAGGCCTTGGTACTGAAAATCAATCGGTCTGTCCATTTTGAAAAAAAAAAGAGTGATCGGTAATTAAATCGTACCAAATCGGCAGGCAGTACGATGGCTCGAGCGACATGAAAAAGAGCAGCAAAGAAACGAGGCTCATAGCAGTCGTCGGATTGTTGGCGGTCGCTGTTATAGCCCTGGTAGTGACGTTGGCCTTGCAGATGGCCGTTTTCCGGAAGGAGGAATATCGGGAGATGTGTCAGAGCGAGGAGTGTATAAAAACAGGTATTTACAGCTGTTCTATGATGATGTATCCTCGCGGATGCGGGAACCCATGGATTATACCACGTGAACGTTGCTTTACACGGCTCATTATGTTCCATCCTAGTTTGCGATCTCGTAACAAACCGGGCTTCACTCAGGCTTGCATAATTGTAAAAGTGATTTTTCGCATTCAAGGTCGTTGCTGGGTTATCGTTTTTTTAAAGTAAAACGTTATTTAAAGTAAAACGTAAATTAATGAACAAATTAGAAATTAAACGAACAACGAACAAATTGGATAAATGCAAAATAATAATTTTTTAATGAAAATATACTATTGAAGAATTTTTTTATTAATTTATATAAGGATATAATAATTTAAAAAATAATACTCTTATACACTCAGCAACAAAATTAAAGGAGCGGAAATCGGGTCCCGATTCTTTTGACTAATTTCCAGAAGGTCGTAACTCCGTAAAAAATTGTCGTACCCGAAGAAAAAAGAATTTTGAAACTTGAAATCTCTAGTTTATTAAATGAAATATCAAAATAATTTTTTTTCTCTTTTGATTACAATATTATTATTTAGAAATAATGATAATCATATTTTAATAAGCAATGGAAAAACATCCTTTAAAATCTGATAAATCTATTCTAATATCTATTTTAAGATCTAAAAAAATATATTTTAGAAAATCCTAGACAAAAATTAGAAAATTATATTTTTTAAATAAAATTTTCTTTCAATATAATGTTTTAACGAGTAACGGATAACTATCGGATAAATAATATTTTAATTTAAAAAAATAAAAAAGATAACGTTTTTGCCGAAAAACAAAAAAAGATAACGTTTTTTCGCGTCACTTTTTTCAAAATCATCCCCTCTCCCAAAAACGTCAATTACTTAATTCAGCGGTAAAAAAAAGTTTAAAATATTCCCGTTAATTCGTGACGTAACTCAGCCATCATTGTGCATTACAATGCCAGCCATTCCCTCGTCGTTACATCGACGAAATGAAAAAAAAAGAGAAAAAAAAAGAACAATTATTTTTACAAGGATATAACGCTTGTCTTTTGAATTTGTCACGCTGGTTACGCGGATAAGCCGCGAGGATGATAGAGGCCATGAACAAGACGGTCGACCCGTGTCAAGACTTTTACAAATTTGCCTGCGGAGGCTGGATCGCCAGGCATCCGATTCCACAAAGTCAGACCTCGTGGGATCAGCTGAGTTTGCTGAGGGAGGAATTACTCAACGATCTGAGAATACTCCTCGAGGAATCGGACAAAAAAGACGATCTCAGGCCAGTGAAGCTTGCGAGGGCGCTCTACAGGACATGCATGGACACAGGTAGGCAAACTTTGGCCACAGTGTGCCACTTTTTTAAAACTAAATTTTTTACTTATCAAACCACTATAATCACAAACCGTTCATAGCCGATTTTTAAAAAATCTTTGGACGTACGATAAACCAAAATTATGTTTGCAAAAATATGAAAAATGGGTAAGAAATGAGATCGAAAAGAAATGTTAACTTTACAAATGAATTTACGAGACGAATCGACGACTATTAATCAAAAATACCGATACGAAGAAATTGCGGAAAAAAAGTTTAAAAAAGTTTTGTTACTCCAAAATGACAAAATACGGCTTTTTATTCTGACTAAATATTTTTTTTTAGCCTTTTTAGGGTTTTATTCTTTTGACTAAAAAAAAATCGGATATCGAATGTATTTCGCTCACAATATTTAAAAAGGAACCGTAATTTTTTGGACAACACTCGTTCACTCAAAATTCATTCGAAAGTAATGTTTTTTTTTTATTGAAGGCAATTTTTCATCGTCGTATTAATGTTCTTTTTTTTTACTGATTTAGTAGCAGAATGAGACAAAATTGTTTATTTTATTTTCTTCGCTTTTCTTTGTCTCGTTTTTACTATTAAAAAAATTATAATTTTCTTTTGATCGGTAAATTTACAGCAAGTGTCGAAAGCCGGGGTTTGGAACCAATTTTCGATATTTTGAATACGGTTGGCCTGCCGCGTGAACCTCCGTTCGACAACAAAAGCATCGTTTTTGATTTGTCGAAAATCGCTGGTGTCGCGCAACGTCAACTCGGACTGAATCTCCTAGTGAATTTTTATATAAGCGAGGACATGAGGGACACGACGAAGAATCGAATGTTGGCAAGTTTAAACGATTTTGACTTTTCAATTTTCAACAAAAATTGCAACAAAAATTGGAATGTTTAATTGAATTTTTTTGCTTTTTTTTTTGAACGATAAGATGGAACAAGTGTCGCCAGGATTTAGCGAGCGTTATCTCTTGGATCCCCAACGATTCAAGTCCGAATTGGCCGAGTACAAACGTTACGTTAAGGCCATGGTGCAGCTTGCGGGAGCTGGCGATAAGAGCGACGATTTTGCTGACGAGATTCTCAAGTTTAGCACGAAAATAGCAAAAGTGAGGAAACAGGATGGATTTTTCAACCTTTTTTTTTGTTTTATAACAATTCTGTTATTAAAAATAATAACAAGATTGTATATTCGATCAATCAATTCGAGTTTTCATGCACTATTTTTCAAAACAATTTTTTTTACAATATGTGATATTTTTCATCGAGAATATTATTTTTTTCAATTATTTCATTTTGAAATCTTTTTATTGTTTTATTGCCTATTTTGTTTCATTATTTTATTGTCTTTTCGAATTCTCCCATTACTTCATGCCTTTTCAAAAGAAATTTTTTTCATTAAGGGGTCAAGCTGCATTGACCAGACAAAAATTAGAATAAAAAAAACCACAATTAATTCTCAATTTCCCCAGTTGCTCAGTTGGTAGTTATTGATAGCACCAACTTATAGCAACAGTCAAATAAAAAAAATTCATATTTGCAGTTATGATATATAAAACATTGCTTAAAATTTGTGATTTTCACGTGTACCAAAAAAAGTGCGTACGTTTCGCAAACTGAACCTGAAACAATGTCGTCCGGACACCCCGTACGTTTTCATTTAATCCCCTTTTTATTCTCGGGGAAAACAGATAATGGCGACGCAGGAGCAAAGAATAAGCGCTGATCATTTGATTCACGACGTTACGATCGATCGATTGCAACAAATAACGGACTACTACGGTCTCCAATGGAATTGGACGACGTATCTCGATGCCGTATTCGAAAACACCAATGTCACTCTCGATCCTGATAACGATCGCGTTATAATAATGGACTTGCACTACTTGCAAAAATTACCGGTGCTCCTTGCCTCTACGCCGCCAACAACCGTGGGTATGAATAAACACCGATTTGTTCTTCTCCTTGACACAAACGAACTGAAACTCGATTCGTAATTAGCAAAAACACTAATTAGTGAAATAACTGATAAATCAAATATAATTATGAATTTTCTAATGTATATTAATATTAATGCTCATTCAAAGTGTATTAATTATTATATAATGTCGTTATTGCTATTAATATTAATTTAAAGCTAATTCATTATTTAATTATTTGCTAATTAATATTAATATTAATTTTAAGTAAATTTATTATTGATTGAAGCGTAATTATTCATAAGTAGATTTTGAGCGTCTCGTGTAACGATCAAACGAAGTGTTTTTTTGTTGTTTTCCAATATCGAAAAGAAAAACACTTTTCGATGGATGTGTGCAAATGAAAGTGCGCCAGGAAGAGAAAGACAGAGAGATTAAGGGTTGTTGAAAATTTATAAACAATGAAGAATATATTTAAAAATCTCAGCGATTTTGTACTTGAGATTTATTAAATTGATATTAATGCTATGAAATAATTGACATTAATGGTAATTTAAAGTAAATTCATTATTACATAATTTACTATTAATATTAACATTAATTAATTAACTTGATTCACTTTTAATTGATATTAATACTTAAATTTATTTAAAGTAAAGTAATTATTGATTAAAACGTAACGATCAATGAGTAAATATTAAACGTCCCATCTGAAAAACAATCGTATTTTTGTCATGTTTTCCAATATCGAATAAACGAAATTTTCGATGAATAAGTGAAAGTCGAAATGGCATAAAAAAAAAAGTGAAAGATTTTCCGAATTTGAAAATATCCATTTTGTATATTTCGCGAGAAACAAAATTGTTAATTTGCAGCTCGTTTCGTGTGGTGGAGCGTTTACTCGACCGTGGCTCCTCTGACGCTTCAAAAGTTTCGCGATCTCGGCTTTCAATTTTCCCAAAAGGTATTCGGCCTCAAGGAGAAAACGCCACGTTGGAAGGGATGCACCGGAAACGTGAATTCCAATTTTGGCATGGCCCTCACTTACATCTACGTACAAAATCACTTCAACGAGAGAGCCAAGAAAAAAGTGAGTTCCTTTTCTCTCCCATCAACCGCGAAGTTAACAAAAAAAAGTGGGACTTATTTTTAAACATTGGAAGCCTGCTTTTCGCCTCGGTATAATGGAAATTAAATATAGAAAACAAAAGACATTCGAATAAAAAATAAACACAAATTTAGTGCTGAAAAAAACAATTTAATGAGAATAGAAAATAAATAATTAATTAATTGGGAATTTTAATTAAAATTAATTTAATTTAACAAAGATGAGAATCAAAACGAAGAAGTAAAGAAATCTTAATGAAAATTAAACAAAAATTCGGTAACAAAAAAATCAATTTAACGAGAATTGAAAATAAAAATGAAAAAAAGGGAAATTAAATATTTGTTTAAATTAAAAATAAAAGCTGAAGAAATTCCAGTTAAAAATAAACCTAAATTCGGGAATTGAAAGAAAATCATGGGGATCAAAGAAACAAATAAAAAATGGGAATCAAGAATCCAAAAAGATCCACATTGAAAATAAAAAGAAGATCGAAAAGAAAAATCAAAAAAATGGAATGAAACAAATTAAAGAAAAATAAGACTTCAGAAAATGTGAATCAACATTTCTAAAAATTATAATAAAACATAAAAATTGAGCGTTAAAAAATTGATATAAAAAAATAAAAGCTCGCGGCCTAACTCGAGTGGTGGCGCGAGCTCGTGCGTGGATGGGAGCTTCCTCTCGAAGCAGCGAAAATCGCTGTGTCCAAAATAACCCATCTTCATTAAAATTATATGTGTACACACGTACGAACGGGACGAACATATCTGTACGATATATCTTCACGACAGGCGCTAGAAATGTTGCTCGATGTGAGAGCTGCCTTCGACGAGATGGTCGCCGAACTTGACTGGATGGACGCCGGTACAAGAGCACGAGCGCACCGCAAACTTTACGCTATGAGGCCGTTTGTTGGCTTTCCCGAGTGGGTCACGGACGCGGAAAAGTTGGAGAAATACTATGAGGGAGTAAGTAGCTGGAAAAACAAGACCAGAAAGACATTCGGATATACATATGTGCGCGTATATCGTACATATGTATACAGGGTGATTCACAACTATTAGACTCTCCTGTGTGACCGTACAGGATGTGTCATAGCGAGCAAAACTCTCTTAACGTCCTGCAACGAAAATAGATCAAGATTTTCGGGTTCAAAGTCCAAGCAGGGAATAATGGTTCAGCACTTACTCACGCGCTGAACGATGTGGATTGGACCGAGTTTGAATACACTTCCGAGCAATTGAATTTTTCTTCCCTTAAAAAAGAACGCCTTCTCTGGGCTTATTGTCTGATTTGTACCATGTACGACTTTTCAGCTTTATAAATTTCCTCCTCTCTTTCCCTTTTCTCTGTTTTTCCACTTTTTATCCTCCACTTATCAGCTGTTTCGACTTTTTCGAACCTAACCTCTCTTTTCGCGACCGCAGCCGACTCAAGCTACGCTATCTGCCCAGAGCACGGGGAAACTATAGAAAACCCGTACCGGTATGGACGACCCTGTATTCTCCTGATTTTTTAGTATACAAACTTTTCGTTAAAGTATGTACACCAAGGCCTCAGAAAAAATTGGATTCCCGCTCTCCGGTTGATGCACCAGCCAGAAGCACGGCTAAGAAATTACTACTTCTAGAATCAGCCACGCGTAGCGCTGCTTAACTTCTGTGACCGCAGAAGTCGAATCCCAACCGCCCATTACGGCGTCGATTTGGGTTAAGGGCATAACGAACGCGTCTCCGTCCACTTCGAAATTTTGAAACCACTATTCTCTCGAACGGCTGAACCGATCGGTACGAAATTTTTTGTGTGCATTCAAGACGATGGCACCGAGGGCCTCTTGCTCGCCATTTTGGATTAAAATGTTTTATCCTTGAGAAATCGCGACGAGAAACCGAGAACACGGCTCCGTCCACTTCGAAAGTTTGAAACCACTATTCTCTCGAACGGCTGAACCGATCGGTACGAAATTTTTTGTGTGCATTCAAGACGATGGCACCGAGGCCCCCCCGGTTACCATTTTGGATGAAAACGTTTCATTCTTGACAAATCGCTGTTAAAAACGTTTCAACTATCTCTCTCGCACTCGTGTGTCACGTGGTAATGTTCGTCATGCCCTTAACATTATTTTTTATTAACGAAGTCGTTTCTAGATTATGAACTTATTAGGTTACCAACTAACTCTTATTCTTAAGGAGGTTAAACTTATTGTTTATATCAGGTCTACCGGAAAGTTCTGTCCGTTTTTGAAACAATACAAAATACAAACTTTTCTTACCGTCAATAAACTTGATTAAATAATATAAATGCGAAGTGATATGTCGCAAAAAAATACGTTCTTACTTCTTCATTAAAGAAAAAGCGTTTTTCTCGCAGTGACAGAGCATCGTGTTCACGAAGAGAATCTTATAAGTGGAAATGATAATTGTGAACCACCCTGTATAAATGGACAAATATTTTTCCCCCGTTACGTCATTAGCGTTCAGCTATTAGTGCAATTGACTGACCATAATGATTTTGATTTTGTAATGTTGGACGTACTGGCTGGGTAATGTGGGGACAGTTTTTCAAGTCTTCGAAAAAAGGTGTTTTTGGCGTTTGTTTTAATTGTAGCGAATATTAACTTGTGTTGATTAGGCCGAAGTAATTCAGGGAAAATTGTTCGAAACGTTTCTGCGGTTGACGGATGTTGGGGCAAAAAAGAGCTTGAACAGCTTACGGGAAAGACCGGACAAGGACCGATGGATATCGACCGGCACTACTGTCAACGCTTTCTACAGTGCCATTTTAAATTCAGTCAGTAAGTTAAAAAATGTTTTGTACATTTAGACTAAAAATGATTTTGCGAAAATTGATTTGTCGATTTGTATAATTATTCAGATATTTCATGTTTATGGCGATCAAGCATTTTCCAAAATGTAATTTTCCGAATCGTATAATTTTCGGAGTTCATTAATTTTCATCACGTCTCATTATTTTCCAAAAAATAATTTCCCGATTCGAATAATTTTTTTAATTTCAAACAATTCAATTAATATTAATTTTTATCGAGTCTCGGATATTCAGAAAAATTCATTTTCGAATTAATTTTTATCGCAGCATTTCCGGCCGGGATTCTTCATCCACCTTTCTACGGGAACGGATTGGAGTAAGTACCATTTAAAAATTTCTTTTGCCTGATTTTTGCAGTATTAAACGAATTTTAATTATCAAAAAATTTCAGATTTTGAGACTGGGAAAAATTTGTTTCGATTCACAAAAAGAAAATAACTTTCATGGAGTGTATTAAATTATTTATCTTTCCTATTTTCCTCTTTCCAGATCCATAAATTACGGCGCCATGGGGGCGATAATGGGCCACGAGCTGACACACGGATTCGACGATCAAGGTATTTATAGACGCCCACGGTAAAAGTTTTCGTTGCGCGTGCATTAACGTCGCAAGTTGTCGTATATTTAATTGCGCAAATTGAATGATCAGGACGTAGGTACGATGAGAATGGAAACGTTCGACAGTGGTGGAGCGACGAGACCCTGCAACATTATCACGAGAAGGTCGAGTGTATAACGAGGCAGTACAGCAACTATCATTTGCCCGAGCTCAGTAACAATTTTACGGTCAGTTTCAATCTCGCGATTATCTGAAAATTATAGGCATAAGAAAAACCACTTATACCGGAAAAATCGAGGAACTCCAAGAATTATAAAATACTTTGGTAAAAAAAAAAGAACGATTCAGATCGTTACTCAACGAATTGGAAGAATCTTTATCAAGAAAAATAATTGAGTCGTTCGGAAGGAGCTTTACATATTTTGTAGGGTACAAAAATAAACTAGGTCGTTATCCAATAAATTGGAAAAATCGTTATCAAGATAAGGACTTAAATCGGTTAAAAAAAACATTTAGTCATTTTTCTTGATAAATAAAAAAACATAACCAGATGGTTATCTAACGAGTTAAAAAACCATAACGTAACGAACTAATTACGCGATTTTTTTGGGTTAGCTTACAACGAATATTCAATACAATTTTTCTGGTGAAAAGATAATTTAATATTTCTTATTGATACAAAATTGGAAAGGCCATTTAACAATTTATTATTGGTGAAAAAGATTGGAACAGAACATTCCATAGAATCGTTCATGATTTCAAAAGATTAAAAAGAAAGATGTTTAATCATTTTTATTGGTAAAATATTCTTTCAGGTGAATGGAATAAATACGCAGAGCGAAAATATTGCCGATAACGGTGGAATACGAGAGGCTTATCGGGCCTATCAGAGGTTCAAATCGAGAAGCACGGGCAGACAGGCTCTTCCGGGACTCGCGAGTTACAGCGAGGATCAATTGTTTTTCCTTGGCTTTGCCCAGGTAAGAAAATTAATATTCCAATAGTGAAAGTTTCCGGACAGTTTCAATATTTGTATTATTTTTTCAAACTCTTTTTAAACTAAGAGAGATTTCGTATATTTTGACATTTTTTTTTTACTTAGAACGACGAATGCGTGGCGTTGTTAAGATTTCAAATGACTCATACATTACTGTTAAAACCTAATCGGTTTGAACACTTTTCTCGAAGTAAAAACAATTTATGACTGAAGCCATTTATACGAATTTGAGAAAATGATTTTAAAAGAAGAATTCTTTGCTCAGGTCTGGTGCGGAAATTACACGAACGGAGCGTTGAAGTCAAAGCTGATAGAGGGTGTCCACGCGCCCAATCACTTCAGAGTAATCGGCACGTTATCAAACAACGCCGAATTCGCGAAAGCCTGGACCTGCCCCCTCGGAAGCCCGATGAATCCTCCTCACAAATGTATTTTGTGGTAAACGAATGCTTAAAAAAAGAAACGAAAAATGATTGGTAGAACGTGACTCTGTCGAGCGTGAACGGACCAATTTTGTATATAGACAGTACGTTAGAACTTGTAAATAATGAATTCCCCCAACGTAGATAGGCATGTGTTTTTATCGTACGACTCTTTATACTCTGTAAATATTATATACAGATTGCGATTAAACCATAAGAAGTGAACAATGTTCTCGGAGATCGTCGCTGCGTTCAATTAATTTTCACAGTTTCCCGCGCGCTATGTGCGAACGTTCGTATCGTCACGGACTACTTCGCTATCGCGCCGCTTTCTTTTTCTTCGGTTTAATCGACGGCGAACTCGTACACGCGCTCGATATCCCGTTCTGTATTTTTCTCTTCTTCACATCCGGTTCGGGGATTATCTCGTTGCTTGTTGTCTCGAGCCTCTTCTTCTTTTTCTTCTTGATCGTGGCAACGTCGCTAATAATCGCTCTATTCTGCGAATCCACGTTTTCACTCTCGCTTACGGCTGTCTCTTTGGTAACTTTCTTCGCTCTTTTGATTTTTTTGACGGGATTTCCGTCCAATTTGTCCACGGACGGGTTTCGCTTTTTCTTCGTCGCGGATTGGTCGTCGGGATTTTTCGTGGCGGAAGTTTTATCAGTCCGCGCTTTCTTGACGGGCTTTTCGTTGTCGAGTTGATCTTCGGGATTTTTCGTGACGGAAGTTTTATCAGTCCGCGCTTTCTTGGCGGGCTTTTCGTTGTCGAGTTGATCTCCGGGATTTTTCGTGGTGGAAGTTTTGTCAGTACGCATTTTCTTGGTGGGTTTCTCGTTGTCGAGTTCGATTTTGCGAATTTTCTTGGCGGAAGTTTTATCAGTGCGCGTTTTCTTGGTGAGCTTTTCGTTGTCGAGTTGATCTTCGGGCGTCGCGACTTCCGCTTCCCTCTTCCGCGCCGATTTATCCTTTTTCCGTTTCTTCACGTGTCTCGCATCGTCTTCGTCCTCGATAACGACTTCTCGTCGCACTCGGAATGATTTTTTCTTCGGTTCCACGATTTCGTGTTTCTCCTCCGTTTGTTCTTTCTTCGCGAGTGGATTGGCGCACAGTTGGGCGAGCGTCAAACACGTGATACGCGCGTCGCAGCTCGTCTCGGACAAAATTTTGAGACCTTTCTTGCCGTAACGCCAGAGCTTGATGACACCCGAACTCGAACCCGAGACGAGATAATTGTCCCGGCAAGCGAGACACTTAACGCGCGTGTCGTGCGCCACGATGTCCTCGAAGTGCATCGCACCAGCGGCCACGTCGTAGAAACTTATCCTTCCGTCTTCACGACCAATCGCCAAAATATCGTCTTTCACGAATTCGAGACTTACGAGTTTCGACTCGAATAAGAACTCGGCGGAAACGGCCGCGGTCTCCACCGCGTAAACGTCGAGTCGACGATTCGATGCTACCACGTATCTGTCACCCTGTGGACTCCAACGCAACAACGACACGTCACGCGCTTCGTGCTTCAAACGAGGCACGAGGTTCGTCGCGTAAGCTTGCCTACCCTTCACCAAATTCCATGTCCTTAAAACACCGTCACCACCAACCGACATTGCTAATTTGCCTGTAGGATGTATCGCCAAAGCATTCACTGGACTCCCTTTGTGCGCCGACTTCCAGTGTTTCTCCAATTCCCAATTGCCACATCTCACTACACCGATACTACCGTCCGCGCTCGTGGTCATTATGTGAGATGAGTCCGGAGTAAAAGTTACGCAATTCACAGTACCTGGAATATCAAGAAACGAAAAACAATTATTCTTATTGCAGTTTCAAAAAGTTTCGAGTTTTTGGCACATTCTTCGCCGATCTAAACGATCTGTGGATGAATGATTCACACTTTTTCTGCATCTTAATGTGACAAAATACAATAAAATATACTTTACTCATGGCAGATGTATTCTATTCAGAAAATAACTGAAAAGTACATGTATACCTTTATGAAAAGATAATTTCTAAAATTTATATTGTATCTACTATTCTACAATTACTGCAATACTGTTCTACAATTATTCATCTACTGAGGTTATATTGTCAGCCAGAATTTACATGTATAGTTGATATTCTTTTGCGAACTCTCGTTTCTCTTTTCTATTGAGCTGTTTTCCCTTCTGGAACATTCCTGTTTAAGTTACAGTTTTTAAAGAACATCCATGTTTAGATGACATTTTGAAACTTTCTAGAACCTTCCAGAACTTTCCTACTGAGATTTTTTCCTTTCTGGAACATTCCTGTTCAGATGACATTTTGAAACTTCCTAGAACCTTCCAGAACTTTCCTATGGAGATTTTTTCCTTTCTGGAACATTCCTGTTCAGATTACAGTCTTTTGAGAACTTATTTGCTCGGATGACTTTCTATCCAGAACTGTACTGTTCCAATGACATTCTTTCTAGAACTTTCCTATCCAGATGGAATTCTTACCTGAACTTTTCTCTACAGCAACGGGAAAGACATTAAACTGAGCTTATTAATAATCTTTACAAAACCCTGATCCCTTTGTAGTTTTCGCAGACCAAGATTCGCAATTTTCCATTCTGATAGCGAATTTTCAAACTGGCCTAATGGCTGATGACAATGATTGCATTTGTGTGACACATTTGTAATCATAACTGAAGTAAAGTAACGAATATTACCATTATGATAACCAAGCCTGCCAGATTCGATCCTGTAGCGCATGTCGTAGAGGCAAACGCAGTCATCTGCTCCGGCAGATGCGAGGTAATGTCGGCTGCTCGCCACATCTCTTATACTGGCTAAATGACTATGAGTGGCGAAGCTGCGCTCCAAAGTGTATATCTGCAATGAGAAACAGTCGTTACACTTACAAATTGTTATTCGAAAAACGAAAAGCACCCCTTAACTTGTTTGACACCACGCACGATCTGACAATGCATAACCTCTAATAAAACTTGAATTTAAAGGTTTACTTACTTTTTCGACATTCGCGATTTTATATCCGAGCAAAAATTGCTCGTACGTACCGACGATTATTTCAAAGTCGATGGTCATTTTGCGATTTATTTAAAAGTATCACATTTACGAATCATCCGGCTTTTGCGCGTTTTCGAAAACGCGGTAAAACACGTGCGTGAGCTCGCGTGGACAAGTTCGTCAACAAAAGTTGTAACAAGTCGGAAGTTGCTAGAGTGGTGGAGATTTTTTCGTCTCAACGTGTCTTTCACTCTCTGATCACCCTCTCGTTATTACTGTTACTCTCGCACTTATATCCGCGGCCCGCCTCAGCAGAACGCATATTGGATGTGGTGGGGGATATGCGCATGCGCATCTGGCTCCCACTTCTCGACGTGTCCAATCAGCGCGTAGAACTTCAACGCGGTATCCGAAAAAATAATACTAATATTTCTTCTAATTCGCTCGACGTCCGCAAGATGGACATTTGTTCTGTGATTCTCGTCGTCGAATTCCAACATAGGTGGGCATAAATAGCTGGGAAAGCGACGAAATTGTTACTCTGGTTTCCCTTCAACACACGCATAAATCTTTCGCCTTTTACTAAAGATTTCCGTGGAGGGGAACAACTGATGAGTCTATGTACCAATTTTTTGTGTGCCCGGCGAAAGCTGGGTCATAAGTGGATTCAAACAGAATTTTTTCGACAGCTAACATTTCGATCAGCTTCAGTTTATGGAAAACTCAATGTATGCCTAATTCACATCGGGTAATTGGAGGTCGAAGTATATTTAAAAAAAAATAGATATATTGTTTCACGTAGGACCACGTGAAATTTTTCAACCAAAAATTACTATAGCGTTGCTGTTGAATAAGAATAATGTTTTTACGATTGTTTCGGATTCACAAATTTTGTTTCGGGGACTAAAATTAAACCGGCCGTGGAAGGTAGAGTTTATGATAAATTTACCAATTATATGTTTTTGTAAATTGTTACTTGAAAAAACCATATTAATTTTACGGAAAGTTTTAAACACATGGGTGAAGTTTATTTTGTCTCGTATACTATTTACTTGTGAGAAATTCGTCTGACGCTTTTAGCATTCGTTCAGATTATGCACATCTACTTCGCTTTGAGCAGCCAACAACGACACGACAGGACTAACGAGCGATAACTGGAAATGCAGTTGGTGAAGGGTGTATGTTTCATATTTATTACAGCGGGAATGGTTTTCTGCAAATAGCCGAACGAACGTGTGTGGAACAATTTTGATGGTAATGACATCGAAAATTTGACCGAAAATGATGAGATCTCAGGATAAAATAGAATTGAGGGTTCAAAGCCAAGATATGTGTAAAGAGAGGCCATCTTGCTGTATAAAGAGTTGCGTTGAGTGATTGTGTTAATTGTTGCTCGAAGTGGCATACGAAACTCCGTTGTATCGGACCTTTCTTAAAAATTATTTGTCGTCCAACGCTACTGCGCTAAAAAATATATACATATATATATATGCACACACGTGTGAATTGCTTCATACCAGTGTTAAGCTGTGTACAGACTACGCGCGGCAGCCGCGCGAGCTGTACGCAGCTTTACCGACGCGATTTTCCAAGTTGGCACGACCAGCTGGTACGTGGTGTGGCTGGATGAATGTAGGAGCCGTATATGTAAACTCAGAACGCTAGTATCGAAACTGCAATATCCGGTTGCATCAGTTTATCCGCATACGTCACGATAAGAGGTTGCTTTCAAGAGGATACAAAAGACACCGTGTTTGGACGTTTTTGGTCGGTGATAGAAGTAAGCGGCGATATCGCAGACATCATCGATACTTTAAAAATGCCAGGTCAAGATGCCGACGTGGTCGCGGAGCTGGGAGTAATATATACATCGGAGAAGCGAGGCGACGACGAGACCGGTCTTGGGACCGAGTCTCAACCCTTCAAGACTATTTTACGAGCCATGCGGCACGCCGGAAAGGAACCGTTTCCCGTGATATATCAGGATTGCCAAAACCCGGAGGAAGCTACCGTGAAAGGGGAGAACGGGGAGACTTTCGAACCAGCGTCAAAATCGCAGCTGAAAAAGATTACAAAAATATGGTTGAGAGAACAATCTAAGAACAAGGAGAAAGAGAAACGTCTGGCGGAGGACGAGGAGAAGAGATTGAAGAATTTGGAAGAGGCAAAAGGGGTAGTAATCAAAGAGGATTCGAGCTTACCGAAGGCAAAGAGTATCAAGATCAGAGACGCGGAGAGTCATCGAGAAGAGAGAGTGAAGATCTGTGGGTGGGTCCATAGGCTGCGAAGACAGGGTAAGGCGCTGATGTTCATCACTTTGCGAGACGGAACAGGCTTTCTGCAATGCGTCCTCAATGACGCCCTGTGTCAGACGTACGACGCTCTGCTTCTGGCGACTGAGTCGTGCGTCGAGCTTTACGGCTGCATCAAAGTTGTGCCGGAAGGTAAAACGGTACGCATCGTAAAAGGGAGTCATTTGTTACTCGTGCAATTCGATATCTAAAAAGTGTGTTTGGCTGCAGGCTCCTGGT
Organism: Ophioninae sp. B BG-2022a; assembly: GCA_030522765.1. NCBI lineage: Eukaryota > Metazoa > Arthropoda > Insecta > Hymenoptera > Ichneumonidae > Ophioninae sp. B BG-2022a. The sequence goes on from JAPYZJ010000471.1 coordinate 22,252, forward strand.
GGACACGAATTGCTTGTCGATTACTGGAAACTGATCGGAGCATCTCCGCCAGGCGGAGCTGATTCCGTTCTCAACGAGGAAGCTCAACCGGACGTGCAACTGGACAATAGACACATGATGATTCGTGGAGAAAATGTAAGAAATTCCTCAATGCTACTAACTCATTAAGAGTGTCTATACGATTGGTATTTTCATTCGCAGACTTGCCGCGTCCTGCTCGCACGCTCGGCGCTGTTGCAAGCATTCAGGGATCACTACAGAGATCGAGGTTACTGCGAGGTAACGCCACCGACATTGGTCCAGACTCAGGTGGAGGGTGGTTCGACTCTGTTCAAGCTCGATTACTTTGGGTTTGTCTGGTTTTACTTGGTGTTTCCTCATGGACAGGTTACGACGATCCACAATCGCGTGCTCACAGCGCATTGTTTCATCTTCGTTTGGCAGGCAAGAGGCGTACCTCACTCAGAGCTCGCAGTTGTACTTGGAAACTTGTTTACCAGCGATGGGCGACGTTTACTGCATCGCCCAGTCGTACAGAGCCGAACAGTCGAGGACTCGTCGTCATCTCGCGGAGTACGCTCACGTTGAGGCTGAATGTCCCTTCGTGACATTCGACGATCTGCTCGATCGTCTGGAAGATCTCATCTGCGACACGGTTGATCGCGTTATGGAATCTCCAGCGGGTCGTATCGTCGAGGAATTGAATCCTGGATTCGTCAGACCCAAGAGACCCTTCAAACGGATGAATTACACCGAGGCGATTGATTTTCTCAGGGAGCACGATATCAGAAAGGAAGACGGAAGCTTTTACGAGTTCGGCGAGGTAGAGTAGCGGTTCCTCTCGTTTTATCTCGGATGGGACTCGAGGACGTACGCAAAAGGATATTCAGTGTAGAGATTGTCGATTCATTTCAGGACATCCCGGAAATGCCGGAGAGAAGGATGACCGATCTCATAAATGAGCCGATAATGCTCTGTAGATTTCCGGCGGAGATTAAATCATTCTACATGTCGCGTTGCCCGGAGGACAAACGCTTGACGGAATCGGTGGATGTGCTGATGCCGAATGTGGGCGAGATAGTCGGTGGTTCGATGCGTATCTGGGACTACGAGGAACTTATGGAGGGCTATCGGCGCTCCGGCATTGATCCGGCACCCTACTACTGGTACACCGATCAGGTTGGTCTCTTTATCTATATCTATATCTATATTTCTAATGACCTGTGTACGTGCGGGTACGAGATAACAGAAAGTACGTGATTACAGCGCAAGTATGGCACCTGTCCTCATGGCGGATACGGACTTGGATTGGAGCGAATTCTTTGCTGGCTTCTCAACAGATATCATATTCGAGACGTTTGCCTCTATCCGCGCTTTTTGGAGCGTTGCCGCCCGTGAGCCGACACGCAACTGGGAGTGGCGATAATTGTCTTCCCCATTTGTACGAGTCATTCCTCGTGGCATTTAAAGGACCGGTCCGCATTTGACTATTGCCAAAGGTAGATTTGGGTATTAACGTATGTTTCCTAATTTCTGCTGTTACCATTAGCTTGATGTACAGTGGGGAATAAAAACTTGAAAAAAACGATGAAAATTTGTGTGTATCTTTGGCAATTTTTTCGGCAAAAAATCACAAACAAGCAAAGAGGTGGGAGCGCGGCTGTATTATCGTGGTGCAGCTTCCACGAGTGGTTTTGCCACAATGCACGTTTTCATCGATCAAAAGCTCATCGAACACCGTCCCAATGAAGTAAAAAAGAAGGGAGAAGAAACTTGATTTTCATGTACAGAACGGTAATAATTTTCAACAAGTCGCGACGAAGGACCCGGCGACACGGCTCGGCGAGTTTGCCGTCGGCGGCAAATAAACCCGGACATGGTTTTTTAATAAGATTGCCGACTCCAACCCGCCGGGTTGGCGGATTCTGATTATAGAGCTTTTGAAACACGCGCGAAATACAGTTGTCAATATTTCAAACGCGAAACTATTCCATTTTTTAAGTGAAATGCAAATATTTCGATCCATTTTTTTCGCAATAAAAAAATTACCGGGCACGGGAAAATGTACCCTTTTTTAAAGCAAATAAACTAAACGTAAAATATGAATATAAATGTCAACGTACGCGCCTATGGTCTATCGTTAATGGCGGGAGCGACACCGATTGCTCGAAGAGTATTTCGGCGGTACCGTCAACCCAATTTCCCTTGTGCGGGAAAAATGGTTTCAGACACTTTGAGAGTTGACGGAATTAAGCCCCGCGAGCGATACACGCTATCTCTCGTGATTGGGGGCGAACGGACCTCCTGGGTGGGTTGTCTCGGAGTAAAAGCTTCCGCGTGTAAACATACGCGGGCGTAAGTAAGGATGTTCCTTCGTGGGATTTGGCTTGTCGAGGGAATACTGCCGGCGGCTCCTGGAAAAGGATTGACGCGTAATACACGCGTTTACTCGATGCAACGCGGGGGTGCAGCAGCGTGGGCGGGTGGGGTGGCGCGTGCGCTCGGGATCCTTGGCGGCTGCGATGGACGAGCAGGAAGGACAAGGAGCAGCGATTCCTGTCCCAGTGTACGTTGAACCGTCGTGGAGTTGGCGGTACCGCTCGAGAACCCCCTCGGTTGTCCGGAAATTTGCCGAATCTCGATCAGTTTGATCGCTGGTTGCGTAACGATTTTTTTCGATCGCGGTCAAACGAAAAAGTCGTGGGCGAATCGGATAATAGAAAACGGTCGCCGATGAGAGGCAACGAGGCAAAGGTACACCAGGGCAGAAGTAGAAGCAGCAACAGCAGCAGCAAGTGGTACGGGATAACCCGGGGCGCGCTTCGTTCCGAATCGTTCGTGATCCTTCCGACAAAAGCAATTACACGCGTTACTTTCTCAATCGGTAAACCTGCCGAATAAAAGGAAAAACGAAAAAGAATAAAAAAATAATTGAAAAAAGAGGGAAACGTACGAATATGCAGCAGGTACGTGTTTAGTGATAATCGGGAAACGATAGTCGCGCGGGTTTCGATCGAGATACGATAAGGAGAAAAGCCGGTGGTTGATCTCGGCTGGAAATGACGCGCGATCTCGCGGATCTTTTTAGAGATGAGACTGAGAAAGAGGGGAGGGCGACGGCGACGGCGGCGGCGGAGGAGAAGACGAAGAATAGCGGTGGGATATGAGACAAAGGGCGGGAAACGGGATCAGGAACGAGCCGTCGACGATCCCCGATGAGGAAGGGAGCGGACTCGGTGCGTTCGTTGAGAGAATCTTGAACGAGGTTACGGTGGAATACGAGTTTTCAACGAAGAATGTACTTGGGACGAGAAGCGATGGTGGCGGCGGTGGTGGCGGTGCCGGAAGTGGCGGTAGCGGTGGTGGAAATGATCGGTACCATCACGAGGATGCAACGGTGGTGACGGTTGTCGACGAACGGAATACCGATCCAAGCGGTATTCCGATCGTCGGCGAACACGAATCCGACGCGATCCGGGTCCAACAGTGGTGGGCGATGCTCGCTCTCTTGATGGTCTTAGCTACCGCCGCTGGAAATATCCTCGTGTGTCTAGCTATCGCTTGGGAACGACGCCTGCAGAACGTAACCAACTATTTTCTCATGAGCTTGGCGGTTACCGATCTTATGGTCGCTATACTCGTCATGCCTCTCGGTATACTCACCCTCGTTCGAGGTAAGACGACGATCGGCCTGCACTCGTCCTTTCAACCTCATTTTTCATTCTCGTCGATAAAAGGTCGGGCTTGATCGAGCTCGCGCGCGACGCACGAGTTCTTATGAATTATGCATCGATTCTCGTTGCAGTCTCGCTTTTGCACCCTCGCGCTTTCTCTCTCCTCTCTCTTCTATCGCAGCGAACGTGCTCGTGCGCGCGCGCGCGCGTGCCGTCATGACAATTATATGAGAACACTTTACACTCTCCTACAAACTTGTTAACCCGATAATCATAAGCGGGTACACGCGCGACGTTTAGAGAATGGGGTGCGAAGTGACCGTAACCGCTCGCTCTCTTGTTTCCTCGGTTGAAATTAATTGTCGACTATATAGTTGCTCTTGGTACTCTTGAAAACGAATTTTCACGAATAAAAAGAGAAAAAGACGTTTTTTTCACTGCGAAGCATGAGGGGTGGGGTCAGAGACGGGGTTTTCGGTAATTAGCGATTTCGCGACCATTTTTGTTGTCGCAAGAAAAAAATAACGTACGAAACACGGGAGACAGTAAATGTCGTCTTTCAGGGTACTTTCCTCTGCCGTCGGTGTACTGCCTCGTCTGGATCTGCCTGGACGTGCTCTTTTGCACCGCGAGTATAATGCACCTGTGCACCATAAGCGTCGATAGGTATCTCAGTTTGCGTTACCCCATCAAATTTGGTCGCAACAAAACGAGAAAACGAGTAATCCTGAAGATCGCTTTCGTCTGGTTGCTCAGCATCGCTATGAGTCTGCCACTCAGCCTCATGTACTCAAAGGTGAGATACAAATGTTTGCTCGCTCCCTGTCTAAGTCGTATTCTAGTGGGTACTCTCTCTTCAAAGTTTAGCGATCACGAGAATGTATAGATAAGCTTCTCGTGCTGGTAATCGGTTTTTCGGAGGTGTGACTCGAACTCCATTATGCCGATGACATCGGGAGAAAATGAGCAAAAGCAAGAATGTAAAACTTCTTCGTTTCCCAATGGGCTACTTTCACGTCGCAAAATCTCGTCGGTTCTCGCCTCGCTTAAGCTCGAGAAGAGTGCAGAAATACAATTATACACAAACGCGTTTTTTTCGGTCCGAACGAGTGTTTTATTCGCGCGTTTGGAAACAGACAAAAAAAAACGGGAAGAAAAGTTTGACAATTAACTACGATATATCGGCCGATACGGTGAAAAAGGGAAACGAAGAAAAGTCGTATCGCGACTCAGAGGGCAAAAGAGACAGCCGCTTGAGATACGGACGCATCTTCAATCCTCGGTATATTCGAAAGGCTCTGGCGGATCGGTTTCCTTGTCTTCGTCAGGTTTCGGTCCGAACGCTGTGAAACAAAAAGATAGAAGAGACCATGAGATATTTTTTGAGGAAAAACTGGTATGACGCGGAACGGAAAAAGGCTCGAACGAATACGCTACCTGCCACCGGCTCCACGAGTTCTTCCTCTTCTTCCTCCTCTTCCTCCTCGTCTTCGGCTCGGTCCTCGTCGGTGTCCGATTTAACGTGTTTCACCATTACGATACCGCCGATCTGTATGTCCTTGACCGGCACGTATCGGCTACCCTCGACCAATTGGATAACCTTCAACTGTTGTCGCAGCACCCGAGCTGGATTTTGAAGTATCTCGAAGTTTGGCTCAGCCTCTTTTTTCTCCTTCTCGTTCTTGTCAGCCGTGGGGGTTGGGGTAGTAGTGGCTGCAGTTGCGGCACCCGATGAAGCCGTTGTCTCCCCGATCCTCTTTTCGCTCTTCTCCTCCTTGTCCTTCGGGCGTTTTTCGTCCTTGGTTTCCACGGGCGAATCCTTGGACGCTTCGCTCGTCGTTGTCGCGGCGGCTGGTGGATCCTGAGGGATGAAATATAGATAGGTAGATGAATATTTCGGAACGCACCAAAACTGGTCTAGAAACATTAAGAATTCTGTGAAACAATTACGAAAGCACTTCGAGTAAAGAGTTGGAAGTGTGCTCCGTTCTTTACAACTTTCCTGGTTCCTAAAGTAATTACTTTTGAAATGCGGTAAAAAACTGATCATTGGAAGGATCGGATGAAATCATTAAAGGTTTAAAAAGTGAATTCAGGCTTGAACTTGTTTTTACTGGTACAGTACAGCTGGCATTTTTTTACGATCCAGCCGTGCAAGGGCAAATAAATTTTCAAATATCGCCCGAAGTTATCCCTGCATCGTTAATCTCATGTGGATGATTAAGTAATTGTGTGTCTGCGAAAAATCCACATTGAAACTGACAGCACCGAAATGGCGAACGCTGATTATTTTACCACATTTCAAAATGTGCCAAATCCACAAAACTCAAATCCTCAAAGCACAATTTGCACAAAACAACGTGACGCTACGTTTGAAGGTTCTCTCATCACCTACTTTCTCAGGTTCGTCCATACGAAAGATTCTAATAATCTTAATAAAGTATCAACGTATTAGTAATAGCTGAGATCTCAGGTTGATATCAAATCCGTCATTGGCCGATTACATTGATAGCATTCGATACAAAAAAAAGAAAATTAACTCCACTCACGACTTCCATCATTTCGTGAGAATGACGAAGAGCCCGTCTCTCAGACTCGCGACGACGGGTACGCGAGGCCATGCTCAGTATCGCAGTTGTGACCTTTTCCCGTTCTTCTCTCTTCTTCTCCTCCAAGGGTGCGGGATACGCGTAGACGCTCGGACGAGCGTTCGATCGTAATTCCAATTTGGGCATCTTGAGACGAGCGTTAAGGGCTATAACGCAGGTAGGAGTGAAGGCGAGTGCGAGGCAGTGAGCGAGAGGGAACCAATACCAGTACTGTGTGAAAACGAGGGCTCCAACGACGGCGAGCATGTTGGTGTGTCCCGTTCGAGATTGAAGAGAAACCGTGACGTTTCGTCCGCCTGTTGAAAGACAAGGAATTGGTTGAGGATTTCAAAAGTGTTTTTCTTTTTCTCATTCCTCGCGTTGATCGGGAAAAACCGTGACGACAATTGAGTTTACCCGCATCGATGATTCCTTGAGCTAAGATTGCTCCGAATTTGGCCATAACGTCCTCGTGCTTGTCGACTATGACTTTGGCGTAAAGAGCCCTGAAGTCTTTGACCCGGGGACACGTTGCTTCCGTTTGCTGTATGAGTATCATAGCTGAGGCGACGAGGGCACCCTGGCGTACGAAGTTGACAGGATCATTGGTCATCGGATCGAGAAGGGCGATCGCTTCCTTGAGACCGGTACCGGCGCAAGCTATACCCAGTGCCATCGCAGCTCCGTATCTCACGTGGGGATTGTAACTCTCGGCCAGTAACGACACGACGCTTGGACATTGCTCCGGTGTTCTGCCCCCGCGGGTATCACGATGAAACGACAGACAAAAAAAAGATAAATCCCAGTGGTACACTCCATTACGATTCGCTTGTCCGTTTGCTTGTTTCAGAACGACCAGTCGGTCGTGATCGACGGTACTTGCCAGATACCGGATCCTCTCTACAAACTCGTCGGTAGTATCGTTTCTTTCTACATTCCGTTGGTCATTATGCTTCTCACTTACGCCCTCACGGTCAGACTCCTAGCGGAGGAACGTCAAAATATTGGGAATTCTGCACGATCGTTGGGTAGACCGGAACACGATTCATCGATCGGAGGTCAGTGTGATTCTTATTAACATCTCTCTCACTCTCTTTTTCCTTCAACTTTGTTTTTTTTTTGTAAGATATCAATGTTACGATTTTAACTCGGATTCTTTCTATATATTCCGATATATCTATATAGATCTGTATATAGAGATTCGTATATAGAGACTATTTCTATTATAGAGATCTTTTTATATTTCACCTATTTATTTACCACCCATGGATTTTGTGCCAGAGGTAGTCCTAGTTCGCTATAAAATAAAAATCTATTTCTATCGGTCTATCCCTTGGTATTATGATTTCTGTGATGATTTGCACGATTGGTTTTTAGTTACACTTTTCACTTTAGATTTCTTTACATTTCCGTATCCTTTATCCGTGGTGATCTACTTGTTTGTAACTAATCGATCTACTAATTTCTGCATAGTCCGAAAGTTTGCTAGGGCTTAGTAGGCATTATCAAATCAAAATCAAATCCCTCTCTCTCTCGCTCTCTCCGTCTTTCGTGGCTTAAATTTCTGCGGGCCAATTTCGCGGGTTCTCCGAGAATAAAGCTTTTTGCGCATCCTTCGAGAGAGAGAGAGAGAAAGAGTGATTGTGTGTAAGAGAGGGCCGTCGCGCGAGGAGTATCGATCGCGGTTGTACGCGAGACGGGCAGGTGTGAAAGAGAGAGAAAGATAGAAAGAGGGGGGATGAGCGTGACCCACAACCGAGGCCGTCAACGGGATAGAGAGAGATAGAGCGAACGTCGAAAAGGATAATTCGGCGAGTCGCGGTTGCAGGTTCGAAGGGAGTACGTTGCACGTGGCGGAGGTTTCTTCGGAGGGGTAAAAGCCGAGGAAACGGAAGCGGGAGCGGTACGCCCCAGCACGCTTCCGGAGCTTCGACCGACACGGAACTCACTGATACACACGAGCTGTGGTTACCGGAGAGCGAACCACCACCGCCTTCAGCCGTATCGGCGTTGCACGCCTTTGGAGCGGAAATGCTCAAGCTCTCCAGAGGTCTCGAGGGAATATCCGTCGCCTCGCCGACCGCGACGACGAGGACGACGACCACCAGTCGATGCACCGGGTAAAAAAAACGAATCTCTCGATATTTTTTTTCTTCCTCGTTTCTCCCGCTCAAATATAATCGATCGGGAATATCGAGCGAGCTTGTCCCGTTGGCCTTTGGCGCGAGTTTTGCTCCTGAAGGATATTGCTGTGTCATTACGCGGACACTCGAGCAAAGTGGTGACGGGCCGTACGATCTAACGACGTTGCGGTAACGAAGAATCTCCGATGGAGCGTTTCGAGTACTGGGATGAAAAGGGCGATGGGGGGAGGGGGATGGGGTTAATAAACGTGGATGGTGGTGAACGAGAGACCGAGCTCACTCACAGCGTGACGGACACGAGTATCGTCGAGTGCGAACAGCCCGAAAGGGAAGAGATGGAGGAGGACGGGATAGCGCGAATGAAACGAGCTGACGACGGGTCCGTCGACGGCCCTCGTGACCCTCGTGAAACATCAAGAGGAAAAAGAGGGGAAATAACCCGGGGAGTTTGCTAGGCAACTCCGCACTCTTGCCTAGTTTCCCCCTACGTCCTTTCGAGTGTGCGAATCCTCTAGACATCGAGATCGCTATGCGGATTAGATTTCTTCTTCCTCATCTAGGATTAGTCTAGGAGATGGCGTCACGGGTGAGCTGGTCAGTAAAAAAAATTCGACTCATCTTAGACGGATGAAATTACTGACAATATTCGCTTCGTTCCCTGGCGAAATGTATCAGTGAGCTTTTTCTGCGAAAAAAATAAAGAAGTACGTAAAAGTTTCGTAAACGTTGGAGGCGATAATACGAAGTTTGTGAATGTGTCAAGTAGATAAGCTCTTATTTGACGGCCGAAGATCTTGTTTTAATGGGACAAATGGATGAAAAAGAATAGGCAGTGAAGGAAGAGAATTTAAAAATCAACCTTTGTTATTACCTCAATATTAGGGAAGAGAAATATTGAAAGATTGTATGAAATGTACGTAAATATATATGATTTTCAGAAGCGACGACAGTACGAACTCCGAATCGAATTTCGAGCGGAAGAGTCCTCCCTGGCGATATCGCGGAAGGGCTTCGACCTACAACGAGGCTCGTTTTACCCGTGGTATCGACCCCAGCGATAACGCCGCGTCCTCATCACTATCCGTAGCCTCGAGGAAACGCTCGGTCAGCTTTCACGAATCGACGCTACCCCGAAGGCGACAGAGGCAAGAGAGAGCCTCGAACGGCTCGAGTCTTCTCGAGGACGGGCCGAGTGATAATTCCATCGAGAAAACGAGTCGTTCCATCGTCACCGAGGATTCCGTGGTGACATGGCGAACCCACGGACGACGAGGTTCCGGTGAGTATTTTTTTGTCTCTTTCTCTCTCTCTCTCTTCCCTTCATCAACCAATTTGAATCGCCACCACTATTTTTTAGGTACTCCAAAAACCTGTTTGATCGCAACGACCTCCGAGTCCGCGAGTGCTGGATCTTCGCGACCAACGTGTATGAGACGAGCGGCCACGTTGCGTGCCCATAACGGTCAAACGAGCGTATCGAACAAGAGCAGTTCCGGGAGCGCAACGACAACATCCGGTACCAACCCCGGGTCTCGTTACTCCTCGAGAAATAGCTCTCGTCACGGCCGAATAATACGACAAGAGCAAAAAGCGACCAAGGTACTCGGAGTCGTATTTTTTACGTTCGTCGTACTCTGGGCACCCTTCTTCGTTCTGAATCTCGTGCCCGCGATCTGTCCCGATTGCGAGAGAAGCATCGATCGTAACGTATTTGACCTCGTCACGTGGCTCGGTTATGCAAGTTCCATGATCAATCCGATATTCTACACGATATTCAACAAGGTATTCAGGCAAGCCTTCAAAAAGGTTTTACTGTGCCGATACCGGACGCAAACTTATCGCGCTCAGGCGCAAGTTTGTTTATAACTTTTTGGAACTTTGCTGAGTGCCGAAAAAAGCAACAAAAAAAAAAAAAAAAACGAAACAAATAGGATCAACGTATCGTGTTTGTTCGAGTGTGCATCCGATTACTCGGCGCTCCGCGAGGGATCGACCCAAACAATCGCTGCAATTCTACGTCTTTCGAAATAGAAGAAAAAAAAGATAAAAAAAAAACAATTAAAAAAAAAAGAACAAAAATTATTTGTAGAGAAAGAAAGTATATAGGAAACGAGGAGAGCCGCCGTTACTGTCCGGTGCCTCCGAGCGAACAAAGAGACGAATAAAGTTTCAATTGCAAGGTATCATCACCGGTTACTACTGCTGGAATGGCTCGATAAGCTGAGGATGCTAAAGGGTAGAAAGAGCGAGAGAGAGGGTGACACAGGCGCTCCTGATTGACGAATTTTATCGGCCCTCTCACGCTCCGCGATCCTCGTTTCGTTCTTCACCTCCCACCCTCCCCACTCGCTAAACGAAATTACTTTCGTTTAAGGTATTAACTGAAACGGCGAGGAATGGTATACAGGTTTGTTTGGCGGATTCTTTATTCGCGCACCAGTTACCGGGTAAAGATTAAGTGGCCGAGGGGCAAAATATAACGCGAACTCGGAGCGGAAATTCAATCGTGCTAATTCGATGGAACGTTGAATGAAGCGAGAGACGAGAGGGAGGTTGGGCTCGAACTAAAAAAGAGACGAACCGAGAGGGCCGCGGGAGAGAAAGGGCGAGAAGGGCGGGCAGGAGAGAAGAAATTTCATTAGAACCTGGATAGAGTACAAAAGGAGTCGAGGCCGGGGTGAGACCCGAGTCTCGACTCTATATTCAATTTCGTGAAATTCGTGCATCGCGCGCAGTCGCTTCTCCGTCTATCATATTTATCCCGGTTTCTCTCACGCAGTGGGGAGAGTCCACTTTCATCGTGGAAAATAAAAAGAGAGAAAAGGTCCCAACGACGAGGGAAATCATAAGTCAGAGGGATCAAGCGCTCGGCTTAAAGCTCGTCCGGGCGTGTAACGCGCCCACATCCACCCACCTGTCTCTCTCTCTCTCTCTCTCGTCTCTCGCCCGTGTTGGCTTCACCCCTCGGTCAACCCCTTCACCAGAGCTGTACCGCTCGAATAAATCATAACACTGGTTGCGGCGCGACTAAAGATTTGCTCGTTAATTGGCATACGTCGATTCAGCGGTGGTCGCGCGTTGCACGACCGCTTAAAGTATTGCTGGATGGACCGTCGGGCAAAAAGTTAGTCCGAAATGGAGAAATCCGAGTCTAGAATGCTTCGTGCATGTTTAGACTTACCGATAGATTATTTAATAACGAAATAACAACTAAAAAGGTTTGTTTTCAATTTTCTATAATAATTGAACGATGATAATTGATAAACGAATAAATTGATTCGACAATATCGGCGCGTGCTTGACTGAAGTTTCGTCAGTGACGGTTCGGATCGTTTTTTTTTTTATTATTGATAATTCCGCGAAATATCCATGTATATGGTGCGTTTTCCAATGTTTGATGATTAATTCAAATGGATCGTTCACTATTTTATGAATTGACTCGCGTAAAGTGGGGTATTACTGTACTGAATTATTCAGTGGAAAATTCTAAAATAATTTATGTACGATTATTCCATCAAAAAACATAATTCCTCGAATTTTCAAGAATTTTTGAGTCTTTTAATACCCATCCAGTAATACCTTAATTATTGTTATGATTTTGTCGTTGTATTTACCCTCCAATCGAAGTACCTTTGAAATTGTCGCGAAAGTAAAAAAGAAGAACTCTTTCCACTTCTGTCTTTCCATCGGGATTAATCTCGAGACGGAGGGAGTCGTCGGGAAATGAAAAGGTCGAGCGAGCGATGATGGAGAAAATGAAGAGGCGGCGGTGGCGCGTTTCGAGAACGGAAGTAAAGCGCGGAGGATCGAAGCCCGAGGCTTTCAAACTGATTAAACCGGCCGGAGCAATTAACGCGGCAATTTGTAATTAGCCCTGGCTGCTCTCCTCAACCACTTTCCCAAATAATTTTCCTCCACTTTTCCTCACTCGTGCGTATATATATGTATAGACGTGTATATGAAACTTTGCTGTAACGAGATATTATTCGCGTATTGGATCGTTGAAAAGTCGGTAGACGAGAAACGTGGGAAACGTATTGCCACGCTCGAACCCCATCTCTAACGTCGAGTAGACGGAATATCGAGCACTCTAGATTCTTCGGAAAGGGAGAACGCGATATTCGTCCAAGATTCTCCTCGACGTTCGTGAAATCTCATATTTCAGACGCTTCAGAATAAGGTATTCCAAGAGAAGCGAGAGAGCCGCAATTCCGTGGCAATTTCCGTCGCTCAGAGATTGCGCGCCGGTTCCTCAGTGACATTTATAAATTTTCAAAGCCCGTCCCGGAGTGGGAACGAAGAAGCGACGCGACGTCGCGCGCTTCGCTGATAACAAAAAAGAAAAAAAAGAAAAGTATCTGGATAGATAAAAAGTGGGAGATTTCGACGAAACGGTTTGCGATAAAGGACCATCGCTCTTATCACACTAGAATCGTCGATCCGGGAACGATTCTCTTCAATTTCCCATCGAATTGAGAGAGGGAACTGTCTCGGTACGACGGGGATGCACGATTGATAGTTGAACGAAGAAAGAAGAAAAAAAAGAAAACGTCCGCGAAAATTTTTCTTTTCTCGCCTCGCGAGTATCGGCGGAAAATTTCCTTGGGACGAAGAGGGCAGTCGGAGGACGCGGAGAGATAACGAAGCAAGAGTCGGAAAGGGGGTATTACTCTGCCAGGCTTTGCTCGTTCCTCGGTCCGTGATGGGGCAAAGGTGGAATTTCGGGGGCAAGTTGACGATCCAAATTTATGTCACGTTCGGGATGAAGAACAGGGGATTGAGGCAAAGCCTCCTCCACCGTTCGTACGCTCCGACACGTTTCGGGCGAAGGGACAAGAGCGGTGTTTGAGTTTGAGCACTACTCACCTAAATAGTAGAAATCCTAGGCCGGTGACGGCCGCTCGGCGCACGTCGTCGTTCACGTCTGATACCTATTTTCCGAGGAAAACAACGAGGGGAGTATAAACGTGTAGAGAGTACGGGTTGACTACGAGGATCGTGCGAAATATACTCACGGCAACGTGAAGCAGCTTCCTTATGGCCTGATTGTTGCCGGTACCGCAATACGCCATCGCGAGAGTGTACATACCGCTGCGACGAAGAATCGGATCTTTGTCGGCGGAGAGAGAGGTCACGAGAGGATCTGCCTCCTCGAGGCGTCCGTACATCGTGAACGCGATTCCCACCGCCAGTCCGCGAAGAATCTTTTCGTGCTGGGTCTCTTGAGCGTACTGGTGTTCGAACAAACGAACAAAAATTCGAATAGACAAAGCTGCCGAAAAGTTTGTTTGGTTTAGAATAATCGGATAGGGCGACGTACCGCGACCATGTCCTCGATCGCTTGGGTAGACTTCGAGCCGAGCATCACCATGCCCATCGCGATACCCGCCGCTTCTCCGGTAACCGCGTCGTCTTGGTAAAGATTGAACTTTAATTGCTCGTAAACGTCCTGTCTGTGGGAGCCCATAGCGGCGAGTCCCAGACCAAGACATCCTCCGTGTCGCACCATCTGTCGAAGCGAGATGAACCCAAGAAATAGATAAATCATTTTATTCCTGAATAACTTCAAATAAATTGCAGATTAAATAAATACGGTTAAAAAGAGAAAATCGCCAATGAACGATAAATGATATGAGGACGGAGACGAAAAACGACAGATACCTCGTTCTGCGCATCCTTGAGTTGACCGAGAAGATAGTCGGTTATCGTGGCGCCATGATTCGCGTGAATAAGTCCAAGGGCGTAGAGTCCGCCACCCTCGGAGTAACCAGCACCGGCACCGGTGTCCCTCGGCAGGTAAGATTGCATGAGAGCGAGGGCCTCTTGCTCGTGACCCCGGTGTATGACACCAAGGGAGGCGGTCGCTGTCAACTTTGCCCAATTCGTAGCCCGGGCGAGCCACTCGAGATTGTCTCTGTGGAAACGGCAGGTTTCGTTGTTTTGGCTGTTGTCGTTTACGCAACGGAAAGCGATATGCGCTTGATATGCGGTAAAAGAACGAACCTGAGAAATTGATCACTCGTCGTGCCGGAATGCATGAAAGCGTTGGCAATAACGGTCGCGGTGTGGCATATGGAGACGCGTATAGCATCCTTCGTATTTTTCAGAATGAGCATATCGGTCCGATTGCTTCTTATGAGGAATTGCAAATGAAGATCTATCGAGACTTCGCCTCCGAGAATACTCGAGAGAGCGTCGACGCGCTCCTGACGGCTGCGCTCTTCCGCGGTCTACAAAACGTACATTCGCTATACCTCCGGTTGTCGGGTGCATTTCCGGGAGGAGAATTTAAGAATTCTGGGTGTCAAATTTACCAGACTATCGAGACTTCGCTCGGGAGCGCTTTGCTCGGGTGGCGGCGGTGGTGGAGGTGGAGCCGTCGCTGGTGAAGCGCTCCCCGCGGACGCAGCGCTCGGATCGGTGCTCTCCGACGCGTTCGTTCCTCCCGTATCGCTATTCTCCGCCGCGTTCGCCGTTGTCGACGCCGCTTTTACGCTCGGTTTAACGATCGGTTTGACCGCGAGAGCGCTTGGTATCGGAGCTGTAGCCCTTAGTGCTTGCAAAACCCGCCCGAGAAATTGTTGGGTCGCAGACTCGTACAGATCGAACGCTATCTGGTAGCCCATGAGAACGCACTCCTGAGGACCTTTGCCAAGTCTGTCGAGAAGCTCGGCTACTGCCAACGGATCGTCCAGAAATATCAAGCACTGACACATATTCACGTAATCGGGGGTCCCGAGATTACGATAGAGGCCGACCAAGCACCGCAGCACCGTGTTGCGGAAGCCTCGATTCTGTATGAGGCTCATGGCGACTTGGAACGCGTACGAGAGCATTCCACCTACGTCGTCCTGTCGCGATCGCATCGAAATTTTTTGTTAATTCAAAGTTGAAGAAGAGAGAACGAGCTGGCGAGAGAAAGACGAACTCACGGAGCGCATGATAGCAGCCTCGAAAATATCCATACGTCTGGTCTCGAGCGCCAGACCTAGCGCTTGACGGTACTGGTTGTCGTCGAGGCATCTCTGAAACATCCTGTCGACTATGCCCTCGAGTCGCGGGTCGATTCCCTTGTGACCCGGCGGGAGCTTACCCTCCGCAGCCGCGACGCGTTGTTGAGTGTAAAAGTCGATGCATTTGGCTGAAAAGTACGCTCGGACGATCTAATCTATTGGATGAACACATCATGATTGAAACAATGATTAATACTCACCGACTGTCGTGTCCACGTATTCGTTCCGAGCATTCACGTCGAAAAGATGACCGGCACCAAGAGCGTAAGTCAGAGAGTCTTCGAAGCTTCCGAGATGATAGTACACTTTACTGGCAACGAGAGCAGCCAACTCGTGTCGATCGAAACTCTTGTCCTCGTGAAGTATTTCGCTGCGCAGCGAAAAACACACGTTACGATAGATGATAATTGCGAAGGACAGAACGAAACGCGAGATACTCACATCTTTTCTATAGCTTCGGATATTTCCGGCCAAAATTCGTCGACTATCGTGTCGAGTTTTTTCAAAGCGAAAACTTTGAGTTCCGGCATCGGCTCCTCCAGCAAGGAGATGATACCGGCTGAAAAGAAAGTTACTCTCTCTCATCGTTTGTAGTGCGAGGGAGAAGGAGAGCGCGCCCGTGGGAGGTTATGTACGCGACAGGATTTGCAAATCATCGCGCTGACAAATCAAAGCACTGGACGATCCGTTACCCTCGATCTTTTTCGCGATAAATCGTTGTAACCAATAGATGAAAGACGAGCTTTGTAATTACCTGCGGACGTGATATTCATCCTCATTTGCGTTAACAATCGCGGTACAAGTTTGAGTTTCCTTTGACGAGTGATGCAGCAACGGTAGCAGTAGCGACGGCGACGCTCGTTGAAATCCCGTCTGTCACGCCTGTTTGGATGAGAAAATTGTCAGCTGGTAACGTCGTGGTTCGCAGCGCCACGGCGTGTCACGAGATGGCGCGCACGGTGTTGTATCGAGTAACGGTACTCGCGCATCGAGAGTCGGTAAAATAGAAAAAAAGGCGGTATTATCCAACGGGAAAATTGAAACGCGTTCTTATCGACGCTTGCAAACGACGTGTAGCACAAGATCAAGTTCAATCTTTATTCGAAAAAACTATATAATCGTTCCTCGGTGTGGCGAACGTTATGTATTTCATTTCAGATAAAAAACAAATTGGATAAGCGGGTATCTCAAAAACCATTTTGTCAAGAAGTACAGTAATATCGCAATGATGATTTATTGCACGTATCTCGAATAGCTTGATAGAAGTAAGGGGCTGAAACAATTGGATCGCTTCACCGTCGCGATTGCGCTTCCTCCCCACTTCTATTTTCGCATCAAGCCAACGAGTATTAATATATTTACAGAGAATACACTTTCTACTGGCCTTGATCCCATTTGTCGTAATTCATCGTTCGTTTTCCCCCGGCAACTCGTTTTCGCTAAATTACACGTTATGTACAATAATAGAAGGGAAGACATGGGGTCAATGAATATTCACGTTAGGATCTCGCGGTGAGATTAACGGGTCGTCTCTTGGAGGGTGGAAGTACGTCATCGTGATCGTCGTCGAGGCTATTATCGATGCAATTAGTTCTGAGGGACAAATCAATGGGGTCTTCTTGGGGCGGTTGAATCCGAGCTCCTCCGGGGAGTTTCGGGGATCTCTGTTGCCTCTCGAGTATCGCGTCGAGGTAAAAACGTTTTTCGGTGCGAGTTTCGCGAATGTTGTGATTCCTGGCGTTTCGATTGTTGTTATTAGCGGCGAGGTCGTCCCGATGACTATCGGTATCCTCGTCTTTGTCCATGTTGCTGTCTTTATCAATAACGTCACAAAGAGTTGCGTTCGGTAGTGGGCTACGTGGGCTGGATGTGGGAGAGGTCGTTGAGGTCGCGATCGTCGATCGAGGATGATGCGACGTCGCTGCTGCCGCTGCTGCTGCTGCCGCTGCTCCGTACAGATAGGGCGAGAAAACCGTCAGTCCTGGGGCTGGAAGAATAGGTGGCAAAATGGGAACGCCGCCCAAATGAAAACCAAGGTTCAACATTTCTTTGCCGAGGCTGGAGAGATCGTTGCCTCGAGTGTACACCGGATGAAGAGGCCTGAAACCGGGATGAAGAGCGTAGGCTGCTCTGCGCTCAGATATTTCCACGGAACCGTCGCTGTTGTGGGACTCGGGTGAGCTGACGCTCGGCGATATTGAATTTTTGTACTCGTCGAGCCTCAGCTCTTCTTTGCTTCTTCTCTCGATCGCCCCCCCTGCTGGAGGACTCGAACGTTGTCGAGAATCGTGCTGAGGATGATGAAGCCGATGAAGAGAATGATGATGATGATGATGATTGTGTCGTTGCTGCACCTGTTGCTGCTGTTGCTGTTGCTGCTCTTGGAGAAGACAGTGAATTTTGAACCAATTGGATCGTCGTCCGTATCGCGAACCCGATTTTGACATCCCGACGAGAAGGCACTTTCGCAAACGGCACGCTTTGCAAGCCGTCCGATTCTTCTTGTTGATGACGCACTCACCACCGTTTTTGCACTCGGATATGCTGCTCAGGTTGTTGTACGATCTCCCGAAGAATGACTGCAACCAGAACGAAGACGTTTATGGGCTTGCTCGCGTTGAGGACTTACGATGGTATTTTCAATTATTCAATTGAAAACAATTGGCACTTGGTTTTATGGAAAACTAATGATTTGCAACCTCTGCAGAAGATCTTTTCACAACTCTAATTTTTTCAATCTTGAGAGCCACGTCGCTTCAACGCTGTTGCATAGATCAGTTTGAAGTTTCCACAGGAGCTTCGCAATTATATCCTTCAGAGAAATACGTAAATATAATCTTTTTCTTCTAGCAACAATATACTGTTTATATATTTACAAAACAAGCCGATATGTTTTTTTTAATCAAAAGTGCATAAAATCCCTACGTACCTAGGGATAAAAAAATCCCTACGTACTCCTATACCCAATAGAATAAAATCTTATTCTGAAAGTGTATTTTTTCAACATCATTTGTCAAGCTCTCTCGCTGCCACTTTCAACAAAACCAATAACGAAATCCGAATTTCTGTATCTAAATGTTACACTGCACGGTTCCTCTAAAAAAAAATTATTGTTTTGTGAATATATTCCGAAAAATAGGATCGTGAACGCTGGGTATTTCTTGAGTGGCAAGAGTGTCCCTCGATCGCGAAAGAGCGGGAAGTGGGGTCGTGGAGTTTGGGATCATCCTCGGTCTCGCCGGTGCGACAGAACGGACAAAAGTAATTGCAGTTTCGTTTTCTCGATTAAGAGGGACACGGTCGCGCGAGCTACGACCGAGACTGCAACAATAGAGGAGCAGAAGGAGAGAAAGAATCGTTGCGCCAATGCGTCCCACTCGCGTATACGGTGCGACAAGGGGAAGCAACGATACGGTCGCGTGGACTGACGCAACGTTGAATTTGAGGTCGCGAGCAACGAATCTCCCCTTCCCGGCGTCCTGAACCTCCTCCCCCGCGTACGTTATTGCTCAAATAGGCTGGAACGCGTGAAAAGGCTGAAATCAGCCCGAGTACAGCGGCTAACAAAGATGCAACGACGAAGCTCGAAACACGCCCGCGTAACGTCCAGCGTTCCTCCGTGACCACCGACGAGGACTGTGAAACCCGCGACACGCCGATTGTGGAACGGGGCCTCTCTCTCTCTCTCTTGTGCTCTCGTGACAGGAGGGCAACCGAGAGCTAATTCCCCGTGTGACACAATCGAGAAAATACACGACCGTGTTACCATCGTTCGCGTGCATATACGTGTGCTTCTCTATGTGTATGAGCAAGTTGGCGAGGAATCGTTGCGCAAGAGAGAGCCTCTCGCGCGGAGACCTCTTCGGAGGTCCATGCACGAGGGTTACAGTTCCTCTCTGTCTTCCTCTATTTCCCTCTCTCTCTCTCTCTTTGTTTTTCTTCTTTTACTTCTTTATTTTATTTTTCTTCATTTTCTTTTCTTTTCATTATTCTTTTTATTTTGCATTCTTTTTAATTTCTTTTTCTTTATTTTCTTTTCAATTATTGTCATTTTTTTCTTTTTTGGTTTGGTTTTATTTTATTTTAATTTTTCTTATTTTATTTATTTTTCTTGATTTATTTTTAATTTATTTTTAATTTATGAAATTTATTTTTTCTTAATTTTTTTTTCCGTCGAATGAGCAAATTGATCGGCGTGGATAAATTAGGTATTTTAGCTTAGTCACTCTCTACTTTTTATTCATTTTATTTTTATTCATGATCCTATTTTTATTGTTAGCTTATATAGTTTAGACACTACGGAATCATTTTTTTAATTTTTCGTTGTTTTACCCCTACTTTACACTTCTTTCGTTTTGCATAGCTAAATATTGTTGTTCTGTTATTCCAAACAATTTTTTTCTTCTACTACGAAAGTTCCTTCTAGAGCTTAATAAATTCTATTACCATCACCATCTCCCTTCCTCCCTCGACCCCTCTCTCTTTCCTTCCTTTTCTTAATTAATTTCAATTTCTTTGAAAAGCAAACTAGCGAGGTTAGATCATGCCTTTTAAAATTTTATATCGTCGAGTCACTCTCTCCTATATTTTCATTCTCGATTAAATTCTCATTTTTCGCTTTCAATTCATGCACTACTGAATAACCTTTTCAATTTCTCGTTGTTAATTCCAATTTTACATTTTTTTTCGTTTTTATAAAGTTTCAATGTTTATTTTCTGTTATCTTCAAATTTATTGTATGTTTCTTCAATTAACCCGAAAGTTTGTACCAGAGCGTTACAAATTCTATCATCATCGTCGTCATCTCGAATCTCCCCCCCCCCCCTCGCCCTTCCCCTCTCGCACTTCCGGCGGTAGCGCACTTGCCCGAGCGATTGTTTCCGCCCTGGTTAACCGTGCGCGCGCGTTGCGTAATCCGCGACATTGTTTCGTTATTTTCGTTTTCAGGCTCATCGTAGCGTGTCACCGTCCCCTCCGAGGGGGGGGGTCCCTCGCGCCCGCGCGATACGCAGGAGCTCGTTGGAGCGTCGCTCGGCCGCTCGACCATCACCTACCTCACCGCGAGACCCACTGTCCACCCACACACTCTCCTCGTTTATTACTACTGGGACTACTAGTACTGTCTGTGACTACTGGCTGTACTACTAATCCGCCTCGATTGCTCCAACCTGTCGGCCCGAGAGAGTTTAGAAACACGCGCGATCCTCACCTTGCAACCCTCGCAGGTAAAAGCGCCGAAGTGAAATCCGGCCGCCGGTTCTCCGCAAACTTTGCACTGCTGATTCATCTGTGAAAATACGAGAGAAAAGAGGCTGATTAAAAAGGACGTTTGCGGGTAGGAAATAAATTATTCTTTTTTTGTATTTCGCTTGTCGTTTCGGACAAATTTAAACAAAATTAAGGAAAAATGATCGAACGAGAAAAATAAGTCGAACAAACCCAAACGAATTCATATAAACTTGGAGGGATGAAAAATTTCTGAATAAATACAAATGAAAGGGAAAGTAGTCCTAGGAAGGAAGAAGTCCAAAAGAAGTCCTCTAGTGAATTAAAAACATCACGAAATCAACGATGAACTTTATTTTTCTGCGGGTGCGAAATAAATTATTCTTTTTTTTTTGTATTTCGCTTTTCGGACAAATTCAAACAAAATTAAGGGGAAAACGATTGAACGAGAAAAACAACTCGATCAAACCCAAACGAATTCATATAAACTTGGAGGGATGAAAAATTTCTGAATAAATACAAATAAAAGGGGAAGTAGTCCTAGAAAGGAAGAAGTCCAAAAGAAGTCCTCCAGTGAATTAAAAACATCACGAAATCAACGATGAAGTTTATTTTTCTGCGGGTGCGAAATAAATTATTCTTTTTTTTTGTATTTCGCTTTTCGGACAAATTCAAACAAAATTAAGGGGAAAACGATCGAACGAGAAAAACAACTCGAACAAAC
>JAPYZJ010000472.1:0-43777 GCA_030522765.1 Ophioninae sp. B BG-2022a
CCCCCCCCGCCCCCCGTCCCCCCCCCGCCCCCCCCCCCCCCCCCCCCTCCCTTCAAGCTCTTTCCCCCCTCCTCTTTTGCGCGATCTCACAGTTTCGTTCGTAATTATACACGTACCAGCGAGCTTACGAGTGACGACCCTCGAATTCCCCCCCCCCTCCTCCTCCTCCTCCTCCCCTCCCCTCCCTCCCCTCTTCTCCCGCGAAACTCGGTTTCTCCTTCGGCCTTTGCAATAATTGGCATCGCGAGCGATCCTTGAGGAGCGAAGGAGCGAGAGAGAGAGAGAGAGGGGGGGAAGAGAGGGAGAGGAGGAGGCCGAGCGGAGGCTCGTGTGCCATCAAGGAGAATTATACCCCTCGCTCTCCCGCAAGCTCTTCCCAGAGAAGAAAATCGTGACATTTTAATGTACGAGGGTACACTCTCAACCCCCCCCCCCCCCCCCAGGGGGGGGGGCCCTTTGAACCACTTGGCAGTCCTTTTCGAAGATTCATCAAAGTCAGCCGAATTCAATTATCCGATTAAGGGCTCCGGGGAAGGGTTAGGGTCGTTCTTCTTTTTAACTTACGTTGAAACGGTGTTTTTGTTTTGTTTTTTTTTTGGTTTTTTTTTTTTGGTTTTTGAACTACACGTAATTGTGACTTCTGTGGGATTGAAAAAAAGAGGTTGCTTCTGTGTTTTCGTTAGGACTAATTGAAGCTTCCTTTCCGGCTAGGAAAAATTCTTTTTTAACGTCGGTTTTTGAAAAAAAAATTAGTGTGACAGAGTGGCCTTTTTTGTG
Source organism: Ophioninae sp. B BG-2022a (assembly GCA_030522765.1). Classification (NCBI taxonomy): domain Eukaryota; kingdom Metazoa; phylum Arthropoda; class Insecta; order Hymenoptera; family Ichneumonidae; species Ophioninae sp. B BG-2022a. The sequence continues at coordinate 778 of JAPYZJ010000472.1, forward strand.
AAAGAAATGAATTTGAAAAGTTTTAATTAGATATTAAATTTTTGGTACATTTAAAAAAAATTGAATTAAATACTTGAAGAAATTTAATTAAATATACATTTTAATGTATATTTAATTACATTTCTTCAAGTATTTAATTCAATTTTTTTTTTTAATTTTTAAGCTTAAAAAATCATCGATTTTCGTGAAAAACCAAAATTAAATTAATTTTTTTTTTTTAAGGGGATTACTTTGAGGACAGTCCTCGAAGTCACCTTTCTCCATTTGTACCAGTATAGTGGGGGGAGACAACATCCGGCCTCCCAGTAATCGGTTCAGCACTCTCTCTCTCTCTCTCTCTTGATAAGCGCTCGCACGATCAACCGGCCGTTATGAGTTTTGCCGACCCAAACGGTGTATAATTAACCGGGAACTCGAGTGCCTTCTCTCGGTCCCCCTGCCCCCACGCAATTGTACATTAAAACGCACTCACGCACTCGTTTGCCATTTACCATTTCGTTCTTCCGTTCCCTCGACGCTTTTCGATTCGTCATTCCTTCTTCTTCTTCTTCTTCTTCGTGTTCTGTTGAAATTATCTTTCGTTTATCTATGATAGGGATAACAGTAATCTAGTTTTCTTTTCTTTGAAATTTGGATTTTTGGTATAAACATTTTTTTTTCGAAGAAATTTCGTTCTCAAATTATCGTCTGGATTTCGAATTAAATAATTGAATTATGAGGAGAATTTTTTTATATTTTTTGGTATGTGTAATAATAATGATAAACTTGATTTATTTATTACTTAATTTTCTCAATCGATCTAATTTATTTACTTAATTAATCAATCTTCTTAAATTGAAAAATAAAAAATGAATTATTTTCCAGTGATAAAAAAAGAAGTCTTGGTTTAAACCAAGAATTCTTTTTTTTGGAAACTGGAAATAATTTGAAAATAATTCATTTTGGAATTATTCACTCGAAAATAATTGACTAAAAAATAATTAATTTTTATTTTTTAATTCGACAAGATTGATTTTTTCTTCTTTTTTTTATTTAAATAAAAAGAAGAAAAAAATGATGATCGTTTTTTCAGGATGGCGAAAACGACGTTGATGATTGTACAAATTCCGTTGTTTTTTTTTTCTTTTACTTCAGCCGAACTCGGTGATTACGATCCCAGAAGGCACTCGCTCGGCTACGTAACCGAGTTTCGTTTTCTCGCCAATCAGACGGCGGAGCTCGAGGCGAGGATCGTGGAGTTGCACAAAACTTTGGTGTAAGTTTTTCGGGAAAATAAAAATATTTTTCGAATTTTTTTTTTGTAATTATTCATCATTGCACTGATTTATTCCTTTCGACTGACTGGACAATTTTGAATTATTGGAAACTTGCATTTTTCCTCTTTTGCACAGGGGTCAATTACCCTCGGCAGCCGAGCTCAATTATTTGGACAAAGTCAAGTGGCTCGAGATGTACGGCGTCGATCTGCATCCCGTCCTCGTGAGTTAATCCGGATTTATATATTTATTGTATATTTATATTATATTTTATTTTATTTTATTTTATTTTATTGTATTTTATTTTATTTTACTTTATTTTATTTTATTTTATTTTATTTTATTTTATTGTATTTTATTTTATTTTATTTTATTATATTATATTATATTATATATTGTATTATATTTATCGTTTTTCTTATTTTTTTTTTCGTTTTCAATATTGCCAAAAAAAATATTGAAACCGTTTTTTCTCTTTTTTTGATCGATTGACGACAGGGCGAGGACAACGTCGAGTATTATCTGGGTCTCACCCCCAGCGGGATAATTCTACTCCGGAACAAAACCAAAGTCGGCAATTACTATTGGCCCCGTATCAATAAAATTTATTACAAGGTACGACACGATCGAGTATAAAGTTTTTTTTTTATTTTCCCCTTTTTAGTTTAGATATTCAACAAAGATCGAATATGTTTTTTTTTATTTTCTCCATTTTAGTTTAAATATTCAACAAAGATCGAATATGTTTTTTTTATTTTCTCCATTTTAGTTTAAATATTCAACAAAGATCGAATATGTTTTTTTTTATTTTCTTCATTTTAGTTTAAATATTCAACAAAGATCGAATATGTTTTTTTTAATTTTCTTCATTTTAGTTTAAATATTCAACAAAGATCGAGTATAATTTTTTTAAATTTTCCCCTTTTTAGTTTAGATATTCAACAAAAATCTTCATACAACGGCGTCTTTTTGAAAAAAACTCCAATCCTAGTGAGCAACAAAAAAAAAACGGATCTATGCGACTTCACGAGATATCCATTATCGTTATATACTAAAACCTTTCCCAGAATGTAAACGAATACTTTTCTGAAAACCGCATAAAAATCGGTTAAAGCCAAACGCGAGACAATCGCGTGAAAACATGCAATCGTTTCTGAAAATTTACAATCTGCATACATACAGGTCGAACTGAGAACCTACTTCGTTTTTTTTAAATTCGGTTAAAAAGTATTTTTCTTCAGATTTAAAACGATCTTGGAAGGAAATGTTCGATCGAGGAAATTTGATATTTTGATATTTGATATTTGATATTTTTTTTATCATCAAGAGTACCACGACGAATCCAATGACGAGAGAAATGAATTTCAGGGACGATACTTCATGTTACGCGTGAGCGAGAAAAATTCGGAGGAGAGAACCCACGGATTCGAGACGCCGTCGCGAGGAGCCTGTCGTCACTTGTGGAAGTGTTGCCAGGAGCATCAAGCATTTTTTCGTCTAATGGCAACGGGTCCACCACCGTTGAGTCCGTACGCTCGATTTCGTTCCCAGAGTCCATCGACGAGTTCCGAAAAGCAGCAGATACGACGGAATGCCCCGGCGACGTTTCAACGAGCCCCGAGTCGTCGAGCCCAGCGACGAGTCGTCGAAGGCCAAGAAATGATCGGACCCTTCGTCGAAAAGCCCGCGATCCCAGAACGGAACAACCTCCAACAACCCCTTGGGAATCCTAGTAACGGCGGATGCAACAACAACGCGACGAGACACGCATCATCGGCGGCCAATAATCCAAGCCCCAGGAGTACACGGAGCGCACCCTGGTCGCAGAGCCAACCACGAGGATTGTACACCTCCTCGAGCCCACGATCCGTTCGCTCCGCCGGCACCGCACCTGCGGTTAGTCTCCAATGATCCTTCTTCGAGAAACTCGAGCAATGGATCCTCCTTGATTTTTCTTTCGATAGTTTTCACATGTTTTTACGGATTTTCAATTTTTTACGATTTTTTCTGAGAGTTTTTTGTTTTTTTCGGGAGACTTGGGATTTTTTAATGAATTTTTATTTTTTACGATTTTTTTTTCATGAATTTTTATTTTTTACGATTTTTTTCACGAATTTTTATTTTCTACGATTTTTTTCACCAATTTTTATTTTTTACAATTTTTTTCACGAATTTTTATTTTTTACGATTTTTTCTACGAGTTTCTATTATTTTTCCGGAAGACTTGGGATTTTTTAATGAATTTTTATTTTTTACGATTTTTTTTTCACGAATTTTTATTTTTTACGATCTTTTCTACGAGTTTTTATTTTTTTTTCCGGAAGACTTGGGATTTTTTAATGAATTTTTATTTTTTACGATTTGTTTTCACGAATTTTTATTTTTTACGATTTTTTTCACGAAGTTTATTTTCTACGATTTTTTTCACAAGTTTTTATTTTTTACGATTTTTTTCACGAACTTTTATTTTTTACGATTTTTTCTACGAGTTTTTATTTTTTCCCGGAAGACTTGGGATTTTTTAATGGATTTTTATTTTTTACGATTTTTTTCACAAATTTTAATTTTTTACGATTTTTGTCACGAATTTTTATTTTTTGGGATTTTTTTCACGAATTTTTATTTTCTACGACTTTTTTCACGAATTTTTATTTTCTACGGTTTTTTTCACGATTTTTTAAAAGAATATTTATTTTTATTCCAACGGTCTTATGAATTCATTGTGGTTTTGTTTTGGGAAATAATCCAGCTGTTGAATCGACTGCAGCGACGAAGCAGCTCGGTCGAGAGCCAGAGTTCCGGGGACAGCCACAGTAGAAGCGGTCATCGGCGTAGGAGTCACAGCCACAGTCATCGGCGTCACAGCAGACACTCGGATTGCGAGTCCGAGTTGTCGCGGGGCTCTCACGATACGAGATCGGCACACAGGAAGCATCGCAGAAAGCACAGAAGCTCGCGCAACTCCAGGTGAGACGGGGTAAACCTGCAAGATTGATGAAAAAATTCCATTCATTTTTTTCGATACAACTTCGAAAAAATAAATCTCCAGAAATAAAGCTTTATTTCTTAACAATAATAAAGCTAAATAAAAATAATATAAAAAATAATACAAATTTACCAAATATATAATAAATATAAATACGAAATAAAATGAAGATTAACAATAAAAAAGATAAATTTCTTAATAATAATAAAGCTAAATAAAAAAAAAATAAAAAATAATAAAAATTTCTAAAATATAAAATAAATATAAATACAAAATAAAATGAAGCTTAACAATAAAAAAGATAAATTTCTTAATTAAATGAAAAAAAAAAAAATCTTAATGAAGCTTTCGAAATAAAAGGAAAAAATAAAAGGATAATAAAAAAAGGATAAAAGGAAAAAAAAGTGGAAAAAACTGTCGTCCCTATTGAATCGCGCAGATAACGTTTGTTTGGGTTTGTTTGGGTTTGCTTTCATAAACACGAATCGAGTTTATCGTTTTTTTCTCGCCTCGATTTCAACGATCTTCCTCGTAGCTTGACAACCTGCTCTCTTTTCTCGTGCTCGAAAGACACGAATTGATAGATTCGGAGCCACAGTGGAGGGAAGCGCAGAAGCGAAAGGGCGAGGGTGTCCAAAGAGCGGTGGTGAGCCACACGGAACCGAGGAGACGTCACAGAAGTCGTCATCGCAGTCCATCACAGAAGCAGGCGCTGCCGGACGAGCTCAGAAAGTGCGCTGAACTCTCGTGACAAGCCCTTAAACTTGCTCCCTTAACTCTTCAATTCCCATGCCCAAAGTAATAAAGTTTTATAAAATTTTATAATTTTTTTTTTTTTTCGAAATCATAATTCTGAAATTATAATTTGATAATTTTAATTTATATTTTGAAAATGATTATATTTGAAATTATAATTTATATTTGAAAATTATTATATTTCAAATTATAATTTTGAAAATTATAAAAAATTTTTATTAAAAAATTTATAAAATCTATAGAAAAAAAATAAAAAGTACTATTCAATGCCATTACTAATTATTAGAAAAAATATATATATACAGGGTGTCCGGTAATAAATGGATGACCTTGAAATGTGTTATAGTACATCTTATTGCAATTCAGAAAAAAATACGAAAAAAAAATACCATAAGTAGCACCAAAGTTATGATTTTTTAAAAAGTCTGATTTACCTTATTTCATCTTTTATGAACACTACGATCAGAAATGAATCGATTCCATCCGTTTTTTTTTACTTGCTTTATTCATTCATTTCTGATCGAGTTCATAAAAGTGAAAGGCAAAAAAAAAAATAGGCTCTTTAAAAAAAAGTCATAATTTAACTACTACTTATGATATATTTTGTTTGATATACTTATGATATATTTCGAGGTTATCCATTCATTACCGGACATCCTGTATTTAACTATGGTATAAAATCACGACTAAAAATACGTCACTTACAGATGACACTGGGAATTGAAGAGTTAAAACTTCTCGTTATCCTTCAAAATTGCATTCATTATTCGTATATATTTTATCTGTTCAGACATTTGGAATTCGGTCTGATCGACACGACGGGAATGAGCGAGCAGCAACGAAGGGAAATCCCATATACGATAGTCCAGTCCCAATCGGTGCCGCAGTGTTTGTTGCAATCGAGCAACGGACGTTTGGACGTTATCGAAACGACGTCGACGCCACCTAGGTACGATGATCTCAAGATGGTCTGCACTCACTACAATCATCCTCCAGCGGAGGATGAAACGGGATCCGTAGTCATTGTTTGAGGAGAATAGAAAGAGGAAAACAAAAAAAAAACAAAAAAGAAAAAAAAAGAAAAATCAATCCTCCAGGACGCTCCAGGACGAGCCCCCTCTTCGTTCGTCGTCGGAATTCCCATTCCTCTTGCATGATGTTTTTTTTTTTTTGTCTGCTCGTGTCTATCCCTGCGTCCACGTTTATTTATTTCTTCGAGCATGTGGTTCACATATTGTCGTCTTACACATCGTTATGCCAGCATATACGTGAGCATGTGCCCGAAAAACAAAAAACAAAAGCCTCTTATTTATTTAAAGCATGAAAATTACCTTAAAATAAATCACATTAACAGCCTGATGCACACTGGTGTTTTTTTTTTCTTGTCTACGTTTTTTTGTGTTGTCCAGAGCACGATTTTTTTTCCCCCTGATTCGATCTTTCAACGTCGTTCGATCCTTACCAAATGTGTCTAAACTCAAAACTTTTTTGCGATCTTCTATTTCTGAGGAAATATCGATTGCTGGATATTAAAAGTAACTCCGGGACATTTTGGACTTCGAAATCTTTTAATTGTGAAAAATAGAGGTCGAAGGTTGAAAAAATCGATTTAGATCGATTATTAATAATTCGATCAAAAGTCACATTGAACGGAAACTCCGAAGAGCTATTGTGATAATAACGGCACAAATATTGGAAAATTTGAAAAATTTGAAAAATTAAAAATCTCATGAAAAATTAAGTATTTCATTATTCCAACAAACTTTTGTTACAAATTCGAATCGCGCTATTGATTGTTCGAGATATATCGATTTTTCACTATTTCAATTCTTATTTTTTCCTGTTCGGTTAGAACCGAGCCGTTGAGCTAACTTTCAGTATATACAATTATCAAATTCTACTCAAAAGTTTCGATTGATCGCAGATAAGTTCCACCGGAGTAAATCTCTCGCAGATATCGCGAATTGAAGAGAAATAGACAAAATTGTTTTTGGACTTCCATGAAATTGAATTTCAGAAATATTGGCTCCAGTGGGAAGAGAGGTAGACGCGATACTCGTCGTAATTGCGACGAGATGATTTTAAGCTTTCCGGTGAACGCGAGAACGAGCATGCGTAACGAACCAAAGTGTCCGGTGGACAGGGCCGATTATAATCCGAGGCGAGACACGGATTGCCCTACGAAGAGCGCGATCGGGTCGCGCACTGGTCGATTTTTGATAGGAAGTAACGTCGATAGTGGACTCGGCGAGAGTACGCCACAGGATTTCTCGAGTTGTTGCTCGAGCTCGGCCGATAGCTCGGCGAGGCCATCACGTCCAGTACGTACCACCACAATAATCTACTTTTCTAATAATCATCATCTAATAATCAACCACCATTTAATAAACCATAAATAAAAAATAAATAATAATAAACCATAAATAAAAATAAATAATAATAAACCATAAATAAAAAATAAATAATAATAAACCACAATAAACCACCACCTAATAATCTCTTCTACTTTTTACCCACTTCCGTCACTTTTAGCTTGCCCTAAGCTCGTTTGCCTACTAGCTATCTTTGCTATTTCAGTTTCTTTCCCTGGTACCATTTTTTTACCAAATTTCTCATATTTTCTTCGTTTTCCCTTAAACCCGATAAAATCGGCAAAAAATGAGAAATATGAATTTTCAGATGTAACGATTTTTCCCAATATTCATCTTGTTTCGCATTATTACGATTTTCTCATTATTTTCTAGCCTTCTCAAATGCCTTGTTGGAAGAATTTTAGAGAAGCGATAAAAGCTCAGAAAATAAGTCGAGAAGAATTCCCATTTTTTCCTTACTTTCGATCAAACTGTGAATGACAATTCCTTGATTTTTGGGAAATTTATGGTATAGAAGAAAATAAAAAATGCAGGAAATATTAGGAAATTTAAGCAAAATTTTAAGAATTTGGATAAAAATCGGGATAGTTTAGAAAAATGTGGAGAAATTTACTTAGTAACGTGACAATATTTTTTCTCCGAATTTCTCCAGTCTCAATTCACTGAAAAAAAAACCGAACAAATTTTGGAAGAAACTGAGACTTTTTTTTTACAAAAATGCGAGAAAAAAATTCTACCAGGGTTGGTACGTGAATATTTCTGAGAAATCGCCATTCTGGCTTCGCAGATCTTCCGGTCACCATTGGTGGTCCAGGTGATTAGCGAACGACCCAAACCTCCTTGTCACCTTCCCTCATTTGTGGAAGATAGCAATTTTTCTGTTTGATGTGTGTAGACCCAATTATCGGAGGGCCGTTATGATCTCTCCTCGAATCAAGAAACGTATTCTCCTGTCGATGTCACTCTGGACGCGGTACTTCAACCCATTATATCGTAAGTCGTACAAATCCAATTCGATCCTAGTCTGACAATAGTTTGTACGACGAAACTCGAAAATTGTTTGGGTTTGGCACTGTATCAGCTCTTATCAGACTACAAAGAGAATCCGTTTCATAATGTGATTCTATGACGTTTCTCGGTTTCAGGACCCTCACTCGGAGACCCCGGAATCGGCCAACCTAAGTACCGTAATTTCCGTAACCGGAAGTAAAATATATATGTGAGGAAGAAAATACAATGCACATATTGTAAATTCGAACGAAACTCGTGTTTATACGTCGACCGAATAAACGAACTATAATCCTCCTAGTCACAGGATAAATGATAATAAACTGATACTCCTCGATATACGAAGGATTAATTTTAGTTTTAAGATTTTCGACGCTCTTTGTATTATTGAAAAACAGTTGCGACTTCAAGACCGAGAGCTTTAATACTGAGGCTGTTTCATATAACGAACCCATTTTACCACGACTCGACGATCGTGGAACCTGTTTAAGCGACGCGGTTGGAAGTGCGATCTTTTTGAATTCGGCGGTATCAACGGAACAAAAAATAGTTTCGTCGGGTATTTCGAATTCAATTTTAAGGCTCTCGGCGTCTCTCAATTATAAAATATGGCGATTAATTTTATTTAATAAAATAGATACATAGCGAGATTGACCAGCCTCAATTGTCTTTGGACGCCATGTGCCTCATCAGGTTGCCTATGAATTTTTCCATCTTCTTTAAGTCCTGCGCTATCTCCGTTTTGTACTGTATGCACTGGAAGGAAACACGAAGATCGTTAGACGTCGCTAAGGGTTTTCGGTCAGCGGCTTAGCTCACCGTCCGGTTATCCGTCAGCTTGAGAGATAGGCAGCCTTTGTTGTGGCAGTATTTCATCGAGTATCGGGCCTGAAGAGCCGAATCAACCATCAGGAGAGATCGCAGGGTTGACGACAAATATGTTTAAGAATTGAATGAATTTGGGATCGTCGATTCGAAGTTTTTATGGCAAAGTGATAATGTTTGGGTTCAAAGTTGATTCTATTGGCACAGAATAGTTTCATACTTAAAAAATTGATTTCAATGGTAAAGCGAAAATTGGTGTTTACCTTCAAGGGATCCTGCAGGTATAACCTCTCCGCTCCCTTTTCGAACTCTTCCCAAGAATTCATGTACGTCATTTCGCTGCCGATGCGACTGAAGATCTTACCGGAATTGGACAACCTCGCCGTTGTCCTTTTGTTTATTTCGATAAAGTTTAAACAATTTACTATTCGAGAAACGATCGAATAATGAGGCACAGCTGGCACACGTCAGTGCTCTGAAGCCACTGATATGACCGCGCGAGGAAATTCGAGACCACGGTTACTTTACCGTTGTGACATTTTACCGGCTCTTGCTCGATTTTATTTATTCGGTTTTTTTTTTCATGGGATTCGAAATTCTATTACGTTGCTCCTTTGTTTGTTGTTATAATTGTTGACATCGTTAAATATGAGATTTAAGGATTTTCTTGTGGTAACAATCGAGCAAATTCTTCTTGGTAAAAGATATTATCTAGGGATCTACGATACCGACCGCTGGTAATCTAGTACAGCTGTAGGATCATACGAGCATTTTGTGCAAAATTCGATTACTGTTTCGAACACGAGCTCCACCGCGACGCCACCGTCGCTTGGGATTACCCAGTATGAGGGATGTTACAACCCTTGGACTTTTCCCATCCCTTTTAGGGATGGGAAAATCCTTAGACACGATTCTAGCAGTTTTTTAAATACAGTTTATTAATTTGATTACTTTTGTTTCTTAAATCAATGGTGCCGACTTCCAGAAGTGTTTTTAAATATCAATTTGTACCAATTTGTTAAATAACATTGTTTCAAATATTAATATGTAAATTTGCGTGTGCAATATTAAATAAAACCTTTTTTTCATGTTCGACCCAACGATACCTTTTTTTATTCCGTATAATAATACGTTACGTAACGGAGTTTTACAATTCTTTTTAAACGAATATTATACGGAATTAAAGACACACCAATGTTTATTATTTTAAGTAGATTAATAGAAATATTAAATAAGTTTGATAAAATGTACAGAACAAAGAGCTTTAGTAATATACAAACATCACATACTTAAAAGATAAGAGACACACAAAAAGATAAGAGATCAAAACTTACGTTTAATAGTAATAAAAATCTGTAAATCGAATGCTATTGAACTTTGCATCGTTAGGATGCCAACCATATAGATATCTCTCATTATTTAACTTTCTCTTTTTTTTATAATTAACCAACGTTTTTTATATGGTAATTCGTGTTAGTGACTGAAAATCATAAATTGTAAAATGTTTGTGCGTGTTCTACGTTATACATAGAATCCAAAATAATTCAAGCAATAAAGAAAGTTAATTTCCACTGCATCCTCACGTTAATTACCGTATTAATTTTTTCGTGATGGTCGAAGCTGCACAAATTCTGCCATCTGCTCCTCAGTTAAACCGGGAAAATTTTCGATGTGCGGCAGAATTACTTTTCTGAAGTGTTCCTGTAGCGATTGGGGTGTATGATGCTCGAGGATCTGAAAAAGACAAAAATAATGTCAATAAAATATTCAGATTGTTCACATTCTTATGCGAAAACTCACCCCATCTTTTATCATTTGCATCCATATCGTGTAGCCCTTTGCAAGGGAGATGGCTCTCTTATCAATTAAATAATTCACCATTGTCCTGCGCTGTTCCGGGGTAAACCAAACGCGACTGGAAAAAAAACAAACTAAAAACTTGTAAACGCGACTGAAAGAAACTTGATGCCGCGACTTACCTATTAGTCTTTTTGATGTCTGTCAGTTTCGATCGCCACACCTTGGCTCTTGGACACCTGCAATAAAAAGTCGATTTTAGATGATATCTTCAACGGAATGAGTTCGAGGAGTGAATATTATTTCGATCGATTCCGCAGGATCTGCACGGAGGTGATTACCGTCCACTTGGAGGAACTGCCGTTTCGTCTTCGCTGCTGAGGCAAATGACGTCGCATTCCGCTTCAACTTGTTGCGCTCTAGCCGTGTCGTTGTCGGGTCCGGCGACTGCATCCGGGACGTTTCGATTCATGTTATCGGCGCCGTTAGCTGTTACGTCGGCGTCGTCTGGTGGCAATTGCCTGGCGTCGTTGCAATTGTCAAAATAACCGGTACCAGTAACCGGTCCGTTGCGGCAAGCATTGAAGACGTAGCAGTTCACGGGTTGACTGCAACTCGGAGCGAATACGTTGCGTTTGGTTTCCGGTGGACTACAGCTACGAAGCTCATCGGAGCTGCCATCTGGTGTATCGGGCCCATCGTGAGATGAAGGGAATTCCCGACTGGGAAGGGAATGACCCGTATCTCCGACGTTATCCGAAGGAATTCCGCCATCGGTCATCGATCCAGGCGTAAGCCAGATTTCGTCTTCGCTGGTGATGGACATTGTCCTGGGTGATTTCACTTTTGAAGGAACCGAACAGATCGCTATGAAAGAAAACACGAAAACCGATGGTAATATAGGTTTGTTTGGGTTAACGATATCAATTTACTTAGGTTAATTAGTTTGTTATCAATGTCACTTTTTTTAGGTTAAAAATATCAATTTTCCGCGTATTTACTACTTACCAAGCAGTTGGTCGTATTCTGTGTAAGAGCGATGTTTTTTTCGTGTCAACCACCGAACAACACCGATGTCCGATATTCGTGACAACAGAGGTCAAAAAGAGAAGATAAATAGACGACGAGCGCGCCCACTATCCTCATTGGTCCGTGACGGACCAATGAGGAGATTGGTGCGCACGATTTACATATATCGTACGCAGTTATAGCTTATTTTTTTGAACTATAGCTTAAGCTATGACTTTTTTTTTAAGCTATAGCTTAAGCTGTAGCTTTTTTTTAAGCTATAGCTTAAAAAAAACAATACTTTTTTTTTCAATTAAAAAAAATGTATTCTTTCTACTCTCTCGGTCGATACATCAAACCGCATCGGCCGAGTCGATCGAAAGCGTCGGCGCGCTTCTTCATTATTTGTCGCGTTCGTGGACGATTCTCTACACAGTAAGTGATCAGAATGACGTACGAAACTTCGCTCGTGTGAATATTCCACGAGCGTCTCGCTTTTTTCTTTCTATCTTCCTACGTGACTTTGGGTATCGGGTCGACTATTTTAGACGAGAGTTCGTCCTCGGTGTGCGTTCTTCAGCGTGATGTTACGAGCTGAGTGATCACAAGCGTCTTTTTTTTTGCCTCGATACTCTCGAGGCCGCCGAAATGTCGTAGTGCGAAAACGTAGCACGCGAGATTCAACGTCGGGCTGCAGCGAGCTTGAACCTTTTCTTTGTTCACCGGTGTTTTGCACGATGGCAGATTTCGACGCGATTTACGAAGAGGAAGAGGACAATGAGCAGCACTCGGAGGAACAATATATTCCATCTGTACCCGATCCCATTGTCGTACGTGGTGCTGGTAACATGACGGTGTAAGTTTCACGCCGTTACGATAGACATATGAATATTCATAGCGTTGATCAGTTATTATTCGAATACTAAATACTCTTATTGGAAAAACGGCTAGTTAGGAACGCTGCCAAGTTTGTTTGGATTCGTGCAGCTGATTTACAAAATGGCCGCGGGAACAAATGACGAGTTTGTTTTTGTTTGGGTTCGTATGGCGATTTACAAAATGGCTGCTGAAATGTTTGTGGGTTTGTTTGAATTTTTACGAATTTACAACATGGCCACTTGAAAATTCAGTGAGTTTCGTTCTTTGTATTTTCTCTACTTCCTAATAGCACGTCTGCCGCTGATGCTATTTATAATCGTGACACGCGTGCATTACCTTGAAAATCGGAACGAGACACTTTCATTTTCCCCAGTAAGACTAATGGCTAATGACTCGATTCGTGGTGTTTATTTTTCAGCTTTGGGCTGAGCAACCGATTCGAATCGGAATTCCCTAACGGGCTGGTGTCGCGTGTCGCCCCTGAAGAATTCAAAGCCACGATAATGAGAATCAACGGAGTGTTGAAGAAAACCTTGCCGGTCAACGTTAAGTGGCTATTCTGTGGTTGCGTCTGCTGCTGTTGTACTTTAGGATGCTCGCTGTGGCCCGTCATCTGTCTGAGCAAGCGGGTAAGTTTCTACCGATCGGATTATTATTTTTTTAAATTTTTGTTATTATTGTACCACCCCGTACACCCTTTTGGGTTTTTACGGCAACCAACCTTGATTCCTTCTATTTTTCCCTCACCTTGATTCCTTCTATTCCCCCTCCCCCCCCACCATGATTCCACCTATTTTTCCCCCACCTTAATTTCTCCTATTTTTCCTCCACCTTGATTCCTCCTATTTTTTCCCCACCTTGATTCTTCCTATTTTTCCCCCACCTTGATTCCTCCCGTCCCCCCCTTGCAGCCGCAGCCGACTTACCCCTCCGTACCGTATTTACCGTGCCGTTTCTCGCACGGGCATAGGGAAACTGCGGAAAACCTATACCAGTACAACCAGTCCCAAGTTCACCTCCCGGCAGCGAAACGAGTTCCAACGAAGAATTTCGAAGAAAAATCTCGACCGCCTACCGGGATTTGAACCTGGGACATCCCGATCCGCTGGCCGCTACCCGCGTCTCCGCCCGCACGGCCAACGGATCGGTTCAACCGATCGGATTACTTTGTCCTAATTTTGTATCTCAACATTATACCGTGGAATTCGCAGACGCAACATTCGCTGAATAAATTATTGGAGTGGGAAAACAGCAGACTCTATCACAAACTCGGCCTCCACTGGCGACTCACAAAACAGAGATGCGACAGCTCATCCATGATGGAATATGTAAGAATTAAAAAAGTGATCGTTCAAAGGTATCGGAAGGATTGGGTCAATTGTTTAGGTTTATTTTGTTTCTGTATATCCAAACAAATGCAAACTGCTCCATGATGGAATAAAGAAGAATTATTATTTTCTAAGTAGCTGTGCCCTGCAACGCTTCGCTGTGGTTGCATGGGTGAGAAATGAACAACAAAATACAGCATACGTTTCATTTCAGTTTAATTTTTCAATACTTGTTGGTGAACAATATTTTTTGTTTGGGTTTCTTTGGGTTTGGTTTTGTTGTATGATGACCCAAACAAACCCAAACAAAAAAATGAAAAATAAAATATTTAAACAATATCTTTTTATGTTGTAAACTATAACCTGTATTTTAAGTTAGGCATCTAGAAGTAGAGCGGGGAAAACCTCATTGAAATCCATGCAGTAGTTTTTGAGTGATGCGCGTACAAACATACAGACAGACAAAAATTCTAAAAACTGTTGATTTGGCTTCTGTTCCTCTAAAGACCTCCTATATCGTTTTTTTTTTTAAATATCTTCATTGTACAGACATCGATCTGTTACAATTTTATTATAAGTAAAGATAACGAGAACAAATGATAAAGAGCAATTAAATAATAATTCACAAAAAATTCAAATGTTTACGAACAGAAAAAAAGTAATAATCCTACAATCGAATTGCATAGAGAGAATTAACGATACATTTGTGCTTCTATCGCAGGTTCTTCTAGTCGAATTCGTCCCAAAAATTCCGATCTACAGGCCGGACTAAAGGGACTGGGAGGAAACGGTTGTCGGATCAATTGGACAACGGACGCGCTCGATTACGACGAGAAACGAATGATCAAAAGCGGACGGGCGTCCCCAAGGGCCATACGAATGAACGATGTTTTTGTGGATGTTTCGGCTAATCGCGAGTGTGGGTTCGACGTATTTTTATAAATGTCTCGTTGGTGCGAAGCCGGGTCAATCGACGTGTGAACGTTGAAAGAAAAACGGTGGAGAAAAAGAGACGCAGATTTGCACGAAAATGTGTCGCGGCCCGTCGTGTGTAGATAGAAGAAAGCCATCTCCGTCCTCTGAGACAGCCGTATAAAAAAAAATAATTACACGTCTATACGAATACACGCGGATTTTATTTAAGGCTCGACTTATCAGGGTCCGTTTTTTAAATTTCGTATCGCGAAGCTTCGATGGGAACTTTTTTTTTGTTTTCTTTTTCGTTACCCGCAAACTTGTTACCATAATTGTTCATAAGGCGCATATGCAACGAACGTAAGATTATTCTTTTCTTATTATTTTTTTTTCGTGCCCAGATTAATACGAGAATCTCGCAACGGGAGCTCGTTCATTCGACGATCCATCTAAACGGCTGTGATTGAGAACAAAAGACTAGAATTTAAAATGGCGACAAGAAAAAAAAGAAACACGCGTAGACTTTCTTTTTTCGTTCTTGTGTGCTCTTTTTTTTTACACGAAAACTTACAGAAGGAAGCGCGCGATCGCTATTCGATGATTTCTGTGTGTTTATTTTTTATGAATTTATTACACGCTGTGACTGCGCACTGTGCTGGCCTCATCACGATAGATTTAGGGAAAAAATGGTAAATTCGCGTAGACTTTTTTTTTAGCGAATATTCGTCGACGAAATAATGGAAAAAAGAAAATCGGTGCAACCGCGTGCACAAGAGTGCGAGTGTGTGATGATCGTTAGAGAGAAAAAGCTCCACCTACGTTGCCTTTTCCACGATACTTGATAGTTGATCGTTAAATTGCTTGCTCGTTGATTGTATCTGTAAACGCTAACGGTTATCCGGAGATATTCTGCAAAAAAGCGCCGATGTTCATCGACGATTCATTGTCCAGTTTGAAATGGAAATTTCTGGAACTCTGGAAACGACGAGTGGATGAGACATCTGACAATCGAGAAAATCTGAAATTGCCACTTTTGCCAGTTGACTCGTTACGAGAAAGCGCGTGATGCCATTCGCGTGACGATCTGTTGTTTTTTTTTGTACCGTTTGGATTTAAAATTCAATTCGGGAGTGAAAAAAAAAAGAACAAAGAGAGAACGCGATCTCGACATGTGCCTTTTGGTCATGAGCAAACAAAGAAACGAACAGGTAAAAAAATTGTACGTAATTGTAATTAGTTCCTACGAGACAATGTAAATAACACTAGCCGATATAGCGAGCGTTGGATAAGAAAGTAACACGAGGAAACTAACAATAATAATACAAAAAAAAAAAACATCTTTTGACCGGTTCAAACGAAGATAACAGCATATCAGCAAAAATCCCGTGGGATTTAACACCGCCGCAGAGATAAGTGCTAACGAAGTGAATAAATCAGCAAAAAAATAATCCGTCGTCTCGCGTGGCCACGCATTAATTTGTCGCGCCTTCGAACCGGATAATTATTCTTAAGGGGATCATCGAGCTTGTATTTCAATAGTGTAAAAACTCATCGGCACAAACAACGCGTTGTTGCAAAAAAAAAAAACGTGTTCGAGTTCACGTGGCACTTACAACGTTATGATTTGGCACTGCTCAAATGACAGTTTTTTTTATTAGATTTCCATTTTTTGGGATGTTTTTTTTACAATCGATTGTTCCAGAACGAAATTATCGAAGTTATCTCTAGAGTTGTTGCACGTGTTGAAACGCCAAGATTCGCACTGGTAGATTCGGTCTTTGAACTCAATGCATTAGGAATAACTGATTCCCCGATTGGATTTCGGAGACAACTTTGTCCCGTTAAAATAAAAATCGTAGTTTTTCGCGGAAGGGAAAAAAAAAACGAGTACGAGAGTACGCGTAACGAAGCGCAATTTACGATTCGACGTTTGCGAGATCCTCCCGTTGTGTAACTATGAAATACAAGGCGCAATACGTTTCGCATAGTTTGGCGTCTGTGCAACGCGAGGCAAACTTGGCACTCTGTCATCTGCATTATCCCCCAATGAAATTGTATTTACCGAGAATAATTCTATGTTATGATAATTGAACGCAGGTGTGTTTGCAGCTTCCAGAGGGGAGAGCTCGGCGAGAGCTCTTTCCGCTGTGTACGAGCGACGAGTCTGTCACGCTTGAACGCTGCAAACTCTTCGCTCCCTAAAACCCGGTGAACGAGTGTCGTTTTGTCAAAAAATTGCGCTCGCGTTTCAATTTGGAAATATTTTTTTTTCTTCTTCGGTGCTATGACATTGCAATGACGCGTCGCGAAGATTCTCGTTTGTCGCGTCACGAAAATTCGAGTCCGGAAACGTGCCAGAAGCGATGTACTTGAGGGCCCGAACTAGAGAAGAAAACCTCGAGAATCGAATGATCGACACACTTATGGATGGAGCCAACGATACGGAACAAGATCTAAATGATTGTCCGTTGGCCCTCGAAGTCTTGGATTTTATTTACGACTTTGCCCATCCGGACTTGGAATTCGTCTGGCCTTGCCAAGTTCGTTTCTACTGGCTGAACCTTCAACCCTTCGTTCAGTTCGTTCGGGTACTCTTGAACTACGTCACGCCGTTCATTATCGTCATCGGTGAGATCTTCGTTTTTATAAAGGCCTCAATGAGAACGAAAAAAAAAACACGGCCTCGTATGCACGATTTCCTCAATTTTTAGGATACATTTTCTGAAACTGAAAATACTGAGTTTTCCAAGTTTCTTTAATTTTTTTTTTTAAAGTAAATTTTATGCTATCGTTTCACCGAATGAAAAGTTGAAAAAATATCTAAAACTAGAAGGGTTGAGAACCGGTAAATGACTTTTCTCAATGCTCAATTTCGGAAAAAAAACATTCGATCTTTAGTTGAAATTTTGTATGTTAAAATTCTAAATATCATTTTTAACCCTTCGAGTGCACTGGGTCGTTTTGACCCATAACATTTTTTTCGATTACGTTTTTTTCAACGCATGTCCCATTGAGCGAATGTGTTGGCATTTAATTTTGATTTCTGTATAAAAAAAAATAAATTGAGGCCCATAAAATATGGATCATTTACTGAAAAATCGTCTCTACGAAAAAAAACGAAAATGCATTTTTACCGAAATAGAACAATTTAAAAAACGTCATGGGTCGGATAACCCAGTACGTACTTATAGTTTGGCGGCGGAAGTGTGCACTCGACGGGTTATAGAATTCAATTTTATATAGTATCGAAAAATATTTTTTGCAATTTTCGTGTATACGAGGGTTAACGAAGCGGGCGATTTTTAGGTGTGACGTTGAACGTCGTGTCTTTCGGGATGTTGAACAGCCTTGCGATGTCGGATTCGGGTCTTGCCTTGTACTTGCGAGCCCTGGCAATTTCGGACAACGGTGCGCTGATTTTCAACTACGCAGTCGGCGTTGCAAGATCCCGTTCCAGTTACGTGAATTCTCTTTTCATGGTAAGCCATAAGGGGGGTTCCGAGAAGATCTGCGAAAAGAAATGGAAGATAATTATCGATATGTGCAGAACAGCAGATTTCTCTGTGGAACGAATTCGGTATCGATGGAATTCTTTCAATTCACCTCGACTTGGCTGGTGGTTTGTTTAACGTGGGCTCGTGTCGCCGCAGTGATGTTTCCGTTGCAAACTCGAAAAAAAATTCACACGAGTCGATCAACGGTCGTTACCATTGGAATCCTCGCTTCCACGAGCTTCGTAGTTTCCATGACGAAATTGTACTACAGCGGTACGCTCTCAATTTGACTCGTTCTCTTTTGGACGTTCCAATGGTTTTCTTTTTCTCCTTTGGATTAGGATACGAATCCGACAGCGTTTTTGAATTCGTACCGTGCCAGAAGAAGAGCGGACCCTGGGGCAACGCCATGTACTTCTACATCGCGTTCTCCACCTGGTTACCATCCCTCTTCATATTCGTTGGCAACGTTTTGCTCATCGTTCATATGAGAAAGTCAGACTTGATAAGGAATCGACTGACTCGTGAGTTTCACGTAATTTGACAATTACGTAATTTAATTTTTACGTAATTTGACAATTAAATAATTTGATCATTTTTAGGCGCGTCGGGAATGAACACGACGAGTCGGGGAAGTCGTATGTTGCTGGCAGTCTCCATAGTCTATCTCGTGCTCCTGCTTCCGATCGGCATCGTCGAAACTCTGGAGCTTTATTGGGACGTCGTCCTGGTGAAACAGCCGTCCCGGGACGAGCGCGAGAATGCTCGTTACATAAGCTGGTGTGAAAGGAAAAATAGATTCAATGAATTAATTATGTATCAGGTACAAGTGTTATCCTAATGCTCTTGTTTTTTTAAGGCTCGAAGAAAAAATGCTGCTCAAGTGGTGCCGTGGTTTTTTCTTTCACGTTTATCACTGGAATTTTGCGATCAATTTTTTTCTCTACTATCTCACTGGCAAGAAATTTCGCGACGGTGTCATACTCGCGTTGAGGGATTGCGCGAAGAGCCTCAAAGCGGCCAACACTTTCGTTTGCAATTCTTGCTGCGAATTCACCAGGAGTTTCGCGAGATCTCGAACTTCGAATATTTTGCTGATACGCGTTATCACCATCGGTGAACAATCCGTCAATGGCAATCCTGGCACTTTTCGTGACGAAAAATGATTCCCAACGACGGAAAGAATAATATTCTTTTTTTTTTACACCGAGGACTTTCGATCGCGTTCGCCACGTTCGAAAAGTGCATCTTTTGGTCTCCGATCACGCAATTCGAGGAACAATCGCGACATCAACGCTGAATGGATCTGAAGAATAAAGTACGAGGAGTTTTGTTGAAATTTTGTATATTGACGACGGAAAAAATATCACATTCTGTATCAGTACGGGATACGAAGAGTGGTCGTCGAACGACGATGACAAATTGTGTACGATGTATCTGTAAATATATAAAAACTCGACCACGCTTTTCACAAGTTTTTCCAATCTCTCGTTCAACGACCGTCGTATTTGCCCGTGATTTGTTATAATGTATAAAGGTGATATTAGGCTTGGTCCCCACTAATATTCACGATAAACCGATTCGGAGAGTTAATACTGAAGAACGAAGAAGAAAACCAACGAGCTACGAAATGTTTCATTTTTCTTTTTTTTGGAAAGATAATTTCACCAATGTTAAAAACTTATCGAGGCTTTTCTTGGAAAAAAAAAACTTTTCCGTACGCGCGTTACGTCTAATGGACAATTATAGCGAAACAAAAACTCGCTCGATCTGGGAAGTTATTTACAAGTTTCGCCTATTCGCTCCCCTCGAGCGAGACTGAATCGGAGGCCTACATAAATTAATCTTCTTTCACATATTTATACTCAAACTTTACACTTTCCATCGCTGTCGCTTAATATCAGAGTAATATTCTCCCAAATTCCCCCTCGACTGATAAAATCGCAATATTTCATTTTGCATTTTCATCGAAGATATTACCCGTAGGAATAATTACGCAAACGTACGCAAACGAGGATTCCCACCGAGTAGGGAAAATTTCGTTCGAGAGTGAGAGGAAAAAAATTACTCGAGGCAGCTTGCAATAAATTAACAAGGGAAAAAACGATAACGGCTAGCTAAGATTAATGCAAATTACGGTTGCACGGTAGAGAAAAGGCCAAATAAATGGGGAGTGAAAGTATCGCGCCGTTCACCCGCATTCCCACCCCCTCCTTTTCAATTCTCAAAAATCGAAAACCGCGCATTATTTTTTTTTTCCTTCAATGCTCTACATATGGAGATTACGAGTTTCCGGTCATTGCTTCCTGGCTTACGACGATTTCGGCAAATCCTTGGGAACTCTGTCAACGTAGTTCGCCGGGAATTGACCTCTTTTGCCTCCGCACTCGCCGTAAAGCCAATCATCCGATATTCTCGACAATACCGTTATTCTCGCCCCCTCCTGGACCAAAAAAAAACAGCTGTTTATAAATACTGGACTAAGTGGCGGACGGAAATAAAAATAAATAAAACAAAGGTTAAATGGAAATTAAAAATCAAATCAATTGAATAACGATTAAATTATATAAACAAATAGTCTCCGAAGATATAAACAAACAAGAAATACACTAAAAAGAATAAATAACAATTGAATTATATAAAAATAGTTTCAAAAAGTTAAATAAATAAAATAAAACGTAAATGAAATAAAAGTCTTGCCTGAAAAGGAAGATCCTCCCACGTTTCACCGTTAAACGTGTAAAGAGCGTTGACGATGTTGCGAGTACCCGGCAAGGGCACGACGATATCGACGAAGTTGGCAGGAAAGATACCGCTGCGATCGCCGATCCTTCCTTCGAGCCATTCCTCGTTAACGCTTCTGAGAAGCGTGACGACTTGGCCTTGTTGAAGTGGAAGGTCGCCAGGCTGCGTGGCAGCGAAATCGTAGAGCGCTATGCCGTGCGGAAGCTCGTTCTTTTTCTGCTGAAACGATCATAGAAATAATCACGTGCAGTTTTTATGACAAGTTTTTTTTTATTAGTGAAACTGAAATCGTTTATCCGTCACGTTTTATTCAGATTTATGCTTTCAGACTTATATTCTATTCATTTATACTCATTTACTCAATACCGTATACCATCGTTAGTAATTAAAATATTAATTCTTCCGCTGTCAGAACAATGAATAATTATTTTTAGAATTATGTATCGAGAATGTTTCTTTGCCATTTTGTTTTATTACAAAATCACGTAATGTGAAAAAAAAGGTCAGACGTTTTTTTTAACAAGCTAATTGAAGAAATTAACGTCGATAGATTACCGTTTGATTTTCGATTTCCTCGAAATATTCGGAAGGCGGTGCCGGAGGTGGTACCGAAGGCATCGGCGGTGAGGCATCGAAGGGATTATTGGGCCAGTCATTAGTAGCCGGCGTATTGAAATCAATGTTCGACAGATCGCCGGAAGGCACGTTGACGTTTGAGAACGGATCGCTCCTCGAAACGCTGAAGTCTGTGACGACTGGTGCGAGGGTTCTCGTTAGGCACTTTGGGGCCGGCGGCTTAGGCGGCCTCGCCCTTATAATCGTTGGCATCGCCGCTGATGCATTCGTCACCGGCGCGTTGAAGATAGTCCGATTGCTGGACGGCGAGTCGCTGTTGTACGCGAAGAAATTCGCTTGCCCGATTCGTTTAGGCGTAACCCCCGAATGGCTACTGGTCGGCTGAGGCGAAAAGGGATCCTGACCGCTGGTGATCTTCCACGGATCGTTGCAACCCATTTTCCCACCGGTCGATGGATTACCGAAGAAGTCAAAGTCGTCCTCGAAAGCGCTTTCCGTTTGCGACGTGTTCCCGCTACTCGTGAAAACTGACGGATTGGAATTACCGTCGCTTCCGAAACTGTCAACGCTCACGCCGTCGCTGTTAGATCTTGTCGTGAACGTGGGAGATCCTGGTGGACTCAGATCGATCAGAGATACGCTCGCGTCTATCGGACTGCTCAACTGCGAACTACCAAAATTCTGGAGACGCAGGTTCGACGATGCGACGCTCGAGGTTTCCTGCTTGCGATAGGCCGGCTTGCGTCCAAAGATGTTGGTCAGGAGTTCAGTCGGCCTTGTCTGTGATATAACATACGAAAACGTCATGCCTGTTGCAATAATTCTTTTTTTAGCTCTTTTCGATATAATTGTCCACGATCTAATCCTTTTAATATCTTTCTATACAAATTGGTATTCTTTTACATGAATTTCAGTAACGCAATGACCATGCTTAACCCTTAATAACTCAATAAAATATTGTTTAATAAAAAGTATTTAATAAAATTGTTCGATTCAAATTCGTTTGTGTTAAAGAAGCACCACCTATGGAGTACGAAATATACTAAACAATGAAACGTGATATGTTCCAGAGCAGGAACTCCGTTTTATGACCAAATAAATAATTCGCTTTACATTTTATATGGAAATTAGTGATTCCACTCACCGGCTTTTTGCTCCTTTCGTCTTGTCTGGGCGCGCAATCCTTTCTGAATCTGGGAGGAGGCGGACGAGGAGGAGGTTTCTTCTTTTGAGTCGGCTGAGTCGTCGTGGCGATGGCGAACGGGTCGCTACGCGGTGAAAAGAAAGCCAGTCACGAAAATCGTAAAATATCGACGTAAAGTTTCACTAGGGAAAGGAGAAAGGGGGGATGACTCACTCGTTGTTCCAGGTGTTGATGCGCGCTCCGAAACCAGGAGGCGGCCGAGGTGCCGATCTCGTCGGTATCGGCATTTCTGAAAAAATATCGGCGTAGAATCGTCAAACGGTTAGTTGCGTCTCAAGAGCGCCATTCGCAACGCGTTGCAAAGTGTTTTGTTATCGAAAGGCACGCGCGCGCGCGTACAGCCTGACACCGAACGTCATGATGGACCGAGAGACAAAGATAAAGCATGTGCAGACCGCGCACACATCCGGCCTCCGAGCTCGTGTAATTGCGTATCAAACTGATAGGAGAGAAAACGGCAAGCCAGAGGCACAGATTGTGTTTGGTTCGAAGGAAAAAAAAAACAAAAACGAACACGCGCGACATCGAACGCGCGATACGCCCACTTTTCTAATATATCGAATTCAATAGAAACCAAAACAAACCCATTTTTTCTTTTTATCGAATTTACAGCAGCAACCGTTAGAATCGTGACGTAGCGCTCGTGGGCGTTTTTTTCTTTCTTTCCTTGTTTGCACAACACACACGCAGAACGCGAAGGAACTTCGAAAGTTCGATGTATGTTTCGCAATTCACGTACTTTGCACCATCGTGAGCGGACAGGAAAAAAGAAAACGTGCGGATCCCCGCTGATGCGGTTACGGCGTTACGAGCAACGACTTTCCGAAGAGAACGACATCCCAAGGAATCCGGAAACGCGCGCGATAAACGTACGCGTATCCTTGATACTAATCTGTGTGTGAACACCCGATGGATTACGTTTCGAGCTAATGTCGTGGCTCAAAACGGCCGATCATACGCGAATGTACCCAAAACCTAGTGGAGAGTTCCGCGAGCGAAACAGTGCTGCCAGTCCGTAGGAACGCCGTTTAAGTTTTTATGTGAAATCTCAAAAATTTCACATTACAATTCTTTCTTATTCTCTAGAACAGAGCGGGTATTGTTTCTATGGATCGAAATATCTAAAGTTTGAAAAAAAGGTGCGAATGCGAAATAAAATCTTTACAACGTGTACGTCCGTACTTTTTATCGAAGTTCGATTTATTTATGAAACGCGCGATAATGTTAGTCACCAAATAGCTCGTGAAACCACCAAATTTCCCGTGGACCACTAAACAAATCAATTTTGCCATTAACATTTAAAAACTACCAAATTTAGTGAGAAAATTACCAAGTTGGCTACTCTAGAGCAAAAACCTCACCTGGTCTTACGTGGGCGACCATCGATGCGCGTCGCGCACGTTGGAGGCGCGAGCTGTACGTTCTGCGGTTCTTTGTACAGAGTTCCCAATAGCGGAATTTTCCTGACACAAGCATGGCGAGACATCTCCTTTCTCGGAGTGGAAGCAGGGTGATTTGGGAGAAAAGTTTTCAGTGGGTAAGTTACCGATGGTAGCTGAGCGAAAAGCGGGGAAAGTTCGGGAAGCATTAGTTCCTCCGGTGGCCACGGGTCGTTTCTCGCCTAGAGGTGTCCGGTCGTTGATTTCCCGGACAGACGTGTTGGCGCGAGAGCTACAGTAACCGTCGGCCTCGCTCGTAGAAACGCCACATTTTATAATAATCGACGAAACTTTTTATTCCCAAACGTGAGAAACAAAAGACGCCAAGATGTTTTGGGGTGAGTACGATTGCGATTGTTTCGGTATGAAAAACGTTGCAAATATATCTTGAATATAGAACGCCGATCGAAGCATCGGCGCGGATGCCCGCGCGACCGCAACAATGGCGACCGCCATGCGGTCGAACGATCGAACTTTTCTTTCGTTTTTTTTTTCCTCCTCAAACGTACATTCCTCATCAACGCGAGTTCAAAGATGAAAATCGGCTTTTTCGACAGGACTGATAATGGAACCGAACAAACGGTACACGCAGACCGTGGGAAAGTCCTTCCACGTGTCGATGGCGAGCCTTGACGCCGCGACCGCCGGTAAGTTGCACGTGGTCTATCCACTTCCGGTTATCGCTAAACGACGCTTCTCAAAGCATCTAGTTATATTTTCTCATATTCGGTAGACAACACCATCGTCCAGGTGATGCTCTGCTATGACGAGAGGACTTACCTACTCTGCAGTCTGAAAAAGGATCTTGCCTGGCAAGTGCCGTTGGACTTGAACTTCCAAGAGGGAACCAAGATAGCTTTCACGTCCAACGGTCGTGGTCACGTCCATCTCACCGGCTACTTAATACCCGAAGAGGAAGAGGATGACTTTGACGAGTTGGAGGAGGAGGAGGAAGAAGACGAAGAGGAGGAGGAAGAGGAAGTGCCACAATTGGTGGATGGCAAGCAGTCCAAGAGGAAAGCCAAGGAATCTCCCAAAGACAACAAAAAGGCAAAACGGCTGAAGCCAGCGTCGACCAGCCAGGAGGAATCCTCGGAGGAGGAGGACGAAGACGACGACCTTGATAACGAAGCGGAAAGCTTTGAGATGGACGGCGAGGCGGAAGACGATTCGGACGAGGAAGACGAAGAAGGGGAAGACGAGGACGAAGACAGCGAAGATGATGAAGTCGTGACCGAACCTAAACCACAACAGAAGAAAAACAAACAGCAACAAAACGTCAAGCAGGAAAAACAAAAAATGGTCAACGGCAAGGACATCAAGCAGGAACAGACCAAACAGCAGAAGAAAAAGAATCAGGAACAACAGCCGCAACAACAGAACGCCCAACAACCCCAGAAAAAGAGAATCGTCGAGGGCGGTGTTCAAATCGAGGATATTAAAGTCGGAAATGGCGCACCCGCAAAATCGGGAAAATTCATTTCCGTCTACTACGTCGGTAGGCTCAAGAACGGCAAGAAATTCGACGCGACTCAGCAGGGAGAGGGCTTCAAGTTCCGCCTTGGCAAAGGTGAGGTCATCAAGGGATGGGACGTTGGTATCGCCGGCATGAAAATCGGCGGCAAGAGGAGAATCACGATACCACCAGCATTCGCGTAAGTTTATTGAACATCCGCCATTCTCGAAATATTGAATCTTTTTATTTTATTACATTTTGCAGTGAAATATTTTCGTATTGAAATATGATACTTGAAGTATTTAGTTTTCAATTTCACATTGAATAGAAATTAGGAATACATTGCAACGCTTTACTCGTATTTGTACATAATATTTATTCATTTATCTATAATTCTAATTTTATTTCCTTTTATTCCTTTTTATTCAAATTCCTAATTTATCCAATTCTTTAATTCTTATCGAAATGAATAATTGACAATTCGTTGAATCGTATTATTCTCACTCAATTCTAGTCCTTAATTTAGTCAACCTGTGCATATATAATTCTAATTTATCTCGAAGAAATTAGTCTCCTATTCAAATTGATCGAGGCGTACAAGGCTTTTTCCACTACTAAAATTTCTCGCTTTAGGTACGGAGCAAAAGGTTCCCCGCCAAGGATCCCCGGCAACAGTACTCTCGTCTTCGAGGTTGAACTAAAAAACGTTCACTAGGTCATTAAAAGAGGCGGTTCGCGAGGTTCAAGAACCCTGACTATGTATAAAAGTTCTTTCGTCGATAATTCCTGAAAGCTTCCGCTACTTATGTTTTTCCATACTTCGTTAAGATCCTCCCCCTTCCCGTAAGAAACACCCAAACCTTTTTATACTTTTTTTTCGTTTCTTCCTGTCCTTGTTACCGATCACAGTCGTCCTACTTTATCGTCAACTCTTTGAACTGTACAGCTGAGAGCTCGAGATATCTCAACGGCGATTCGCTTAGGAAAAAGGGGGGGGAGTAACAAAAACGGAAGATAAACCATTACGTTCAACTTTTATTGAATAAAACAACGTTTATAAATAAGTTGTTGACTTTCGATTTATTGAGCCCTTCGCTTCTTTTCCTGTGAATTTCGCAACATCCGCCGATTGACCAGGACGCTTCGGAATGTTTGGCGAAACGGAGCAAAGACGAATGTAGAATCATTCGACTTTGTCGACTTTAGGATTCTCCTTCCATCCGAGTGTGCAAACGCCGTTTTCGCACTTCTTGACTAATTCCGGTGGCTGCTCTTTCTGATCGTCGACGGACTTTGCTTTCGTTTTGTACTGCCAAAGTTTGATGATTATCGGTTGAATGAGGAACCTCCAGATAAGCAGTAATATCGGCACGACGACGCACGGTACGCACACCATTTTTTTCTTTCTTTCTCGTTTTACGGAAGAACTTGTGCAAATTTTCTACGATTGTTTAACGGCAATCGAAAATATTTGGTTTTGGAGGTTAGACGTACGATCACATGTACGACCGAATTGTCATTGTGTGTTGCGGTTCAAGAGATGCGCGCGCGTTCTCAGATGGCGCTAGTTGTTCTGTGAGAATATTTTTGTCCAGCCGCGAGAAGCGCCACTCTTGGACGTTTCGGGTAATTAAAAAAATCGTTGCGACTTCCGGTACGCTGGTTTTACGTATTCTTGTGTCAACTTCGTTACTTTAATCTCCATGACTGCGGTGATCGAAGATCAGAACCGAATTTGGTGCTTCGAATGATGATAATTAATTCTTCGGAAGGGATAATGAATCATGAAAATCATTGAAACAATTCGCTCGTTTATTTGCCCGCTTAATTATGCTGCTTCCGGTACGTTACACGGTAAGTTCTCGACGAGACGCGCGCACAAATCATATATGGATACGTTACATGAATATATTTATATAACAAGAAGTGAAATCGTTCATGGTCACAGCCACTATATTGCTTTGCGGGACCCTCAATCTTCAAAGATCATAATCAGTCCCGCACGTCCTATACGATAGTTATATATGGTAATAAGGTACGCTGAGAAATATGTGTGCGATATTCGGTACGTCGTTATTAGGATACGACAGGCACACTCGTTATCGATATTAATAGTAGTTATAGCAATTGCGATAATAATAATAATATTTCGTAAGAATCGTTGTGATTAATGTACGGCCCGAATTTTCACGTGGCGATCCGCGCCAATAAAATTCGCTCTCGCTCTATCGCGTGATTACAATTCCATAGAAAAATACATTGCTCCAATGAAATTATTTTTAACCCATGTTGGCATTGTCAAAAACCGTACCTTTTGCAATTATGGAATCAGTACGAAAATCGCCTTTTTTCTAATCGACAATTTTCGAAAATTGTCTCCATCGTTTACATTTCCGGGTTTGACAAAATTATTCAATTTTACTGATTTTACAATTAAAAGGAAAAACAATCTTATTTTCGTTCAATCCAAAAAATGAAAATAATATTTCTCTTTTTTTTTCGAACTTTGAAATAGCAAAAAAAAGTTTCTCCTTTTTTGGAAGTTTTAAAAGTTTCAATTTTTCCATTTAACTGATAATGAAAAAATGGATTTCGATGAACTTTTTCGAGAGCCATATGTACATATATATTTATATAAATTGGTAGGATCGCGGAGAGTGAAGGACGATTCGTCCCGGCGATCACATGCTACCGAATACTTTGCGTCCCCTCGTGACGGACAGGGACACGATGACTACGCTTAAAACGAAGAAGACTAGCCCGAGGATTGCCGTGAGCCCCCGGCACCACTGTCGTTTCCGCTTTGCTTTGGCGATCGCACGACCCAATCTTTCGGCCCTGTTTCCGTCCAGGGTGAAGTCGAGATGAGGATCGAAGACCTTTGAGCTTCCGGTCCAAACGTTATTCTTGGTGGTTGTCGGGGATTCGACGATCGCGCCGTACGAAGAGCTTTCGTCGCTGCCGCCGAGCTGCTGAGTCGAAAAAAAGTCAATTTTTGTTATTTAGAATTCATTCTAGTTTAATCGTTAGTCTTAAATATGAAAGTTAAAATGCCGTTTGGTTTTTTGATTTCAGATAAGCGGAACAGCCACCTCTTTTTTGTCTTCCTTTCGGCCACTATTTCTATTATATATTTCGACTTCAAAAAATTCTCAAAGCTTATTTAAATGTTAATCAAAATTATGCCAAAAAACAATGAGATTGGCTATTTCGATGGTTTGCCCGTAAAAAATTATTGAAAAAGCCGTAAAAAAAAAAACTAAACTAGAAAAAAAATATCGTAACGGAAATGACGCACCGTGGAATAAACGGGTTCGCCCGGACATTTGTCGTTGCAGTTATCACCGCGTGCTTGAGACCTTCCTTGGTTCGTTCGATTAGTCGAAGTTTCGAATCGTCCAATACTTTCGTTTCTCAAAGTGGGATTTTTGCCATCGGGTAATTTGGTGGCGTTCATAAGAGCGGTATTACATCCAATGTTCGTATTGAACGAATTTCCGTGAGCAGGAACGAGAAAAACGGTGGGTACGCGATTGGAATTTCCAGCGTTCATAGCCGGTGTAGCTCGTGACGCTTTTCTCGAGACGGCAGTTAATAAAGTTTTCGCTTCGTAGGGACATTGCGAGGATGATCTTGTCGATGGTACTTGAAGCCATTTGGGTTTACCGTAAACCCTTAAATTGACAGGATTGACCCCAACCAAAGATTCTTTCCCGGCGCCGCTGGATGACGATGATGACATTTGGCAATCTTGCTCGATGATGGAAGATCGACGATTTTCTTTTGGCTGTTGATTACCGATTCCACGAGCGACCGTTATCGAAATATCCCGAAGGATTTCTTCAGCGTTGAGATCGTTGTCGCTTTCCGAAGCGTCGATCACCGAATTCAACGTTCTCGAAAGCTCCAGGAGAACTTGCTTCGCGGAAGTTCCATTTCCCAATAAAGCATCGTTTCGGTAGATTCTCGATTCGTTGCCGCAATAATCGCAACCGCACGATTCGTAAGCAACGTTCGTCGCGGCGTATGATGATTTCGCGTCGTAACGGAACGGCAATCCATCGGCCGTTGACGCCTCCCGGAAATCATCACCCATGTAAGGCCATATAGGCCTAGGAATCGTTTCTCCCTCGTGTATCACGGCCAGACTCGACAATGGTCCGATTTGATTCCCGGATGGTTGATGGCTCGGATCGAGCTGCTGCGATAAAATCGATGAATTCTTTGGGCAGCAGCCCGGATGACACGAGCCATCACCACCCGATAAAGGTGGTGATTGCTGTTGACTCGAATAACCGGAACTCGTGGATATTCTGCAGAAACCGGGCTTACGATTATCTTCAACGCCAACCGGATCGCAATTGAGCTTCTTTTCCTGATCCCTCACCAATCGCGATACCTCCGTTGTCGCGTCCGAACCGGGCTCTATCCTGCAATTTAACAATTATTCGTATTAACGATTTTAATTATGATTTTTCAAACTAGGGAGGTTTATCGCCGAATCGCTTTTTTCGTGAAAATGAAACGTTTAAGGAAAACGGCAAAAATTGGGGATTACATCCAGCCGGAATTAATTCTCATACCTGGGTGAATTACATTTTTTTTTGACGGAATTCGAATCACTTTTGTATCATGAGTTTTCTTTAAATGTCTTCGTCCCAATAGCTCTTGCGTACACGATCTTGTCAAACGGAGTCTAGTTTCGCGTATTTCAGTAACTGCTTTTTAAAACCACACTTTTAGTGACATTTGAGACAGTTAATAACATTACATTTAAAATTTAAGACAGTTACAGCTAGTAACGTAGCCCTTTCTCATCGACGTACCTGGTAACTTGAAATCGATTATCCATCCAACTTCTCGTAAATTTAAACCCAAACTAGTTACTTTCTAGTAACAATTTTGTCTTTTCTCACCGTTATACCTGGCAACATAAAATCCATTATCCATCAACTTTTCGTAAATTTAAACCGAAACAAACTCAACATTTCTCTTGTACGGAATTCTAACAAACCCAAACTAGTTACATTCTAGTAACATTTTAGTCCTTTCTCGCCGTTATACCTGGCAACTTCAAATCCATAATCCATCAACTTTTCGTAAATTTAAACCCAAACAAACCCAAAATTTATCTTGCACGAAATTCTAACAAACCCTAGTTACATTCTAGTAACATTTTAGTCTTTTCTCACCGTTATACCTGGCAACATAAAATCCATTATCCATCAACTTTTCGTAACTTTAAACCCAAACAAACTCAAAATTTGACTTATACGAAATTTTAACAAACCCTAGTTACATTCTAGTAACATTTTAGTCCTTTCTCGGCGTTATACCTGGCAACATAAAATCCATAATCCATCAACTTTTCGTACCTCGAAATCCAAACTCGATTTTTTAAATAAAAAAAATGATTCTGGGGTAAATTCGATTTTGAGAAAAAGTTGGAAATGGGAGATTGGCGGATTGATCGACGAACCATTCGCTGAAGCGCGGGGCGTCCCGACGAGTCCGAGCGTGCTGGGGATCCAGGACGTTGGTTGTAATTCCAGCGTCGCTGCTCGTTATCGGTTGACCAACAGGCTGGTGCATCACCTCGCGAGAGGCCGGCAGGGGAATGTGAGGCGGGCGCGTGCTAACCTATATATCGGCCCGGCAAACTCAGCGGTGGCAGCACCGGCATCAACAACAGCAACGACAAGAACGCATGGATCGGATGCTGGCTCGTCAAGGGCGAGGAGCCATCGCGGCATGCTCGATTCACTTTCCTCGGTCACTTCGCGTTCGTTAACCGAACGATCGGAACGTGCGTCGCAATCTTCATCACTTCCGAATGCCTAATCGACATTCTCGTCGAGCCGCGCTCCTCCTGTTACTCCTGGAGTGAGGGAGAGAGAGAGAGAGATCGGATGCGCCTGTGGAACAAAAAAGATACCGATCTAGAATTAGGAGGCTCGTCAACCATTTTTCGTTCGACGCACAGTTTTTTAAACGTTATTAATACTTTTTTATTCAAATATCTAGGAAAATGCATATTTTTATAAATACTTTTTATAAATGTTTTTTTTATAAATAAATTTTAATTTTTTTAATTTTTTAATTTTTAATTTTATTTATTTTTTTATTTTTATTTTTATTTTTTATAAATAAATTTTTATAAATATTTTTAAAAATACTTGCATAAATACTTTTATAATCAAAATTATTTACTTAAATGAAATTAAATTTGTATAATTTAAATATTTATAAAAATTAATATTTCAATAAACATTTTACAAAATATAAATAAATCGTTAAAAGTCAATACGATGATAACTATTTATGAATTTGTTTGGGTTTGTTTTTCTTAGTCAGTTGAGTCAAGACTAATCAGAAAAATCTCGAATGATGGTGCTGATTAAGAACATGTCGAAGACCACGTGACACACGAGTGGGAGAGAGATAGTCGAAACTCTAAAATCTCAATTTCTCAAGGACGACACATTTTTATCGTTTAATTCAAGCATGTATTTCTGTCTCTATGAATTCTACAAAGACTGATCCTCGATTTTCCGCCGTAAACTTAATCAAAGCCGAGAAAACGGATTTCGAAAATTTGTGAGGTTATGTCGAAGTTCGTCATGCCCTCAATAGTCTTTACTGATTACTGTCCCATTGACATTTGTTTCTCATTATTTATCGACGATGTAACATTTTGAAGAAAATGATAGTTTTCGTATTTTTTTATGAAAATGATAGTTTTCATATTTTTGGAAAAAAAAATGGTAAATTTAGTGGGAAGAGTGTCTCGGGGGGCCTTGCGAGGCACATCGGGAGTGTGTAAAAGCGTGCGATTACGCGTAGAGCCTGTCGGACCGGCATACATATGAGGTGGCCGATACGGTTGGATTTAACCAGAAGGGTAACCCGCTCGCGGCGCGACCGCGCGTGGAATGTCGATATCGACGTAACCGTCGTAACACACGCATGAAAGGACGCGCCGAGAAATCCAATTGCCGATAGATGGCGGTAGTTTCGGTGTCTCCCGAAAGCGTTCCTTCTCGGGCAGAGAAAAAGAGAAAGAAAGAAAGAAAGAGAGAGAAACGTGAAAACACGCGTACAGGGTTAAAAGTGAACAAAACGTATTTTTGTGTAATTCGAGCAACGGAGAGAGTGGCGCGAAGCGTACGAAGGAAAGAAACGAAAAAAAAAAAGAAAAAAAAAAAGAAAGCTTCGAGAGAGGAAAAATGCAACACTGGCAAAACTCGTTATTGGCGTCACGTGAGCGGCGGAATGACACACTACGTTAGTGTGAGTGTATGGAGCCTGGTGGCGTCGCGTTGTCGGTCTCTCGAAATTCAGCCGTTGAGGGACGCTCGAGAATACGCGAAGGCTCACTCGCGAACTCCCACCGCCGTTTTTTTTTTTCAAGCAAAATCAACGGGGCGCTTCCCTTCCCCCTCGGCCATCTTGCCCTACGGGGTTTGTATTATCGACGATTTTTCGCATTCGGCAGGTTGTGTGTACGATCAAGGTCGATTGCGTTTACGACTCGTTGCATTGCGTGATCCTCTCTTTGCATCGGATCGAAGATATATATATATGCACATGTGTAACCGTGTATTTTTCGTTCGTGTGTACACATTCCAGGTTGTGTTATGCATTATGTATGTCAACCGTGTACGCGTCTCGGTTCGTGCATTGTCATACGCTACCGCCATCTGTCCGCGATCTCCACTTTTCACGCTCCTCTATTTTTTGCTTCTTTTCTCTCTCTCTCTCTCTCTCTCTTGATGTTACGTAAGCGACGATTTTCCCAGCGGACCTTGAGGAAGTCTCGCGATTGAGGTTATGCGAGCCCTGACGGCCACCAAGTCAACGGAGGATTTACGCTCCGACAAGAGCGTGTACGGGGAAACCCGAGAACTATTTGGGAGAAGGCATTGAAATAACATAGACGCTCGCTACGCGACGTCCAAGCGTGGTGCTTTGTCATTGATGAGTAGTCGCGTTCATGAATAATCGCGTAGAGCCTTCGATAACGATACCAGAAAATAACGACAAAAGTTACCAGAAAGTAACCAAAAAAGTTACCAAAAAGTAACCAAAACAGTTACTACAACGTAACCACAAAAGTTACCAGAAAGTAACAAAAAAAGTCACTACAACGTAACCACAAAAGTTATCAGAAAGTAACCAAAAATAGTTACTACAACGTAACCACAAAAGTTACCAGAAAGTAAGTAGAAATAGTTACCAGAAATGACAGACCGGTAAGTAGAAATAGTTACGAGACATCGCAGTTGCAAACGTTCCCGTCCGTTTGACAAGAAATTGTACAGCGAATTCAGGAACTATTCGGGAGAAACCAGGGTAAAACAGAATACTCGCATGGTAAATTATAGGAGTCGTAATCCTTTATTATTGATCGGAGGTCAATACGCCTCGACTATTAACATTCTCCAGGAATCTCCGAAGCGCACTTTCCACTAATTTCATGGCATAACATGTAAGAAGCTCGAAGGCACAACTTTACTGGTTATCGCACGATTCGCTGGAATCGTTTATCGGTGTTTCCAAACTAGGCAAGGATGATAGTAGAAAAATGTCGAAAAATACGTTGGATTGAAAAAATCGACGAGCAGTGGTCGAATCTTGTTTCGATGCAAACCGGAAGTGGTGCTGCGACCGCAAGGATTTTTTTTAATACATTGTGTGCGGGCTCGACTCTGGCGACACCCGCGAGATTCCTCGCAACGACGGGAATGCGTTAAATTCACGATCGATTGTGATAGACGCGTCTCGAGCGTGGCACGTGGGATGGGCCTTTTATGCGGGACTCGTGATTACCCAATCCCGACATCTCAGGGATTCCGATGCGAGAGACGTCACGCGGCGGGCGAGAGAAGGCAGCAACGGCTGCCGGGTTTACGCGACTACGGATCGCGAGAGTGACGCGGTTTCTCGTCCTAAACGGGTACAAGACCGTCTGTTATTGCAGTCGTTACGAATTCATTCACGGTTCTTGGTTATCGGGACCGACAAACAGCTGGAGGCTTCTTATACGTGATGAGGCACGTATCAAGCGCGACACTTCTCCTAGAGAATCGATATTGCATCATTGCCTATGCGATCGTGCATGAGACGAGACGCGCTCGTTACGATGACCATTGTCTTCAGGGACGGTCCTTCGAGTCCCTGTTTGGAAGTACTTCGAGGACGGTCCTCGAAGTATACATTCTGTAAAAAATGGAAGTACTTTGAGGACGGTCCTCGAAGTATACTTTCCGTAAAAAATGGAAGTACTTCGAGGACGGTCCTCGAAGTATACTTCCCGTAAAAAAATCGAAGTACTTCGAGGACGGTCCTCGAAGTATACATTCCGTAAAAAAAATCGAAGTACTTCGAGGACGGTCCTCAAAGTATACCTTCTGTGAAAAAATATGGAAGCACTTTGAGGACAGTCCTCGAAGTATACTTTTCGTAAAAAAAGGGAAATACTTCGAGGACGGTCCTCGAAGTGAAATTTCCTCAAAATAACTTTTTCTATATTTATAAACAGACATGCACGGAGGAATGGGCCTGGCGCATGCCTGATCACAGTCGCAAACCTGTCCCAACTTTTCTGTGCATTCGTCGAGTGCGCGCGAGACTTTCACTTCTCCACGCGAACGAGGCGAACTTCAACGGAGGCGGATACTTTGTCGGCCTGACGCGATATGCCGTTTTTGCCATCTTTTTTCTCTCCCAAACTGCTATCACACAGTCCAGTGGTGAAGAGACTGGGAGGGGTGGGGGGCGGGGGGGCGGTTGATGAAAAAACGTCAGGATCTCCGTGGACATAGCTCATCGGCTCGAGCGAGGAAAAAACGGTGCGAAAAAAAGCGATGCGCGCGCACAAGCTATTCGCCCCGTCTCGTCGAACGGAAAGAAACGTTTTTTTTTTTTCCCCCAATGCGAAGAACTAGGGAGACGATAGATCGACGGGTTTTTTTGTCTCTTTTCTTTCGTCAGGGGCAATTAATAAAGTTTGCTTTTTTTTCCTTTTTTGTTTCTCTGAGAGTGAACGACCAGACTAATGGGAGAGAATGATGTGTAATGCGACGGGGATGATTTCCCAATGAACCTTCGAAGCGAGCGACGCTGATGACGCTCGTAGGCAAAACTCCACGGTTGAGCAATCCTCACGAGGCCTTTGTTTCCATACGCGATCCGTAATAGCCGCGTTCTCCACACACGAGGGCCCCCCCGAGATCAATCTGTCGCTTTTTCACTCGTCCGCGACTGTAACGCGTTAAGAGCTCGAGTAAATTCTCACGAGTGAAAAAAAAAACGAAAAAAAAAAAAAGTAACATCAACATGGACGATGAGCGTTTTTCGAAGTTCACGCGCGTGCACAAATTTTTCAATGTACACAAATGTCTACTATGACCCCGTTAGTGTGTGCACTCAGGAGGAAAAAAAAGAAGAAAAAAAAGAAGAAAAAAAAAAGGTTTCTCGAGTTGCACAATTCCATTCTCCGTCAAGGATTTAAATATCGCGCAGGGATAATTGCGGCCCATCGTAAGAGGCAATTTTTCTACGTCGCTCGTTTTTTTCCCTCGTTTCTTTGTCGCGCGTATTTTTCCTCTTTTTTTCCTTTTTCTCGTCTTCATGATTCAACGATCTTAACCCGGGGTCCTTCACCTCTCGCGATTATGGCCACACGTTCGATAGAGCGGAGAAACGACCGAGTGGAGAGGATACGACGCGTGCAGCGCCGCGGTGATTCATAACTAATCCGCTCGTTGCGCTAGTGCGCCACCGCGAGGTTGCGCGGATAAAATCGCGATAAAGAAATGGCCGCGCAACGCCGGTGAGTGTTTGCAACCGGATCTCGTTTGGGTATTATGCGTGGGCGCTTTGGAATTTGCGGCTTAGAGGAGCGGTCAACCGATTATAACAATAACAAGTCACCGTCCACTTCGAAATTTTAAAACCACTATTCTCCCAAACGGCTGAACGAATTGGTATGAAATTTGTTGTGTGTGTTCAGGACGATGGCACCGAGGTCCTTCTGCTCTTTTGCAGACGTAAACTGTTCGGTAAAGCTGGCAAATCGATGAAATAATATTGATCGCGTTGAACCGAAGATTCATTTTTTTGCCACTCTGGAGATCGTGGCACTGCAAGTTCACGTTATTTCGTTCTTTCAATTCGGTCGAAAAGTTTTTTTTTGATTCGTCGATCAAAATTCGAACGCCACGCGTGAGGAATAGAAATTTCATTGGGATCCTTTGATAGCCTTGATCGTTGAAGGTCAGATGCGTCAGCTGTCAGCTAAGGAAAAACAACAATTTGGGCACGTAATCAGGCTCGACCGTAGCGCCACCCGGTCGGAATCTTAATTTTCGTAAATTTCATGCGGGCGTTAAAAAAAAAAAATGACTGTCGTCCCTCTAGTTATTCGTTTAGCGTGGAGAGAGCAAAAGAGTCGTTAATCACTCGAATTGCGCCCTCGTGTTCGTTTGCATCGAAACATATGCATAATCGATAAATCGTCGTGTAATTGTAGGTGTCACCACCGATAATGTACCGCCGCCTATATGCAGGGAAAGAACGAGAGTGGGGATTGTAATGGAGAGAAAAGTCGAAGCTCTCCGTCTCTCTCTCTTTCTCTCTCTCTCTATGATGTCGCTCCCAAAATTGCACGTTTTCGCGTTCGGACGCCCGTTTGGGCGATCAAGGTCGCGAGGTAGCGTTCTCTCCCGGTGTCGCCCCTTGGCCTAGAGTCGTTCACTCGGTAATGATATATACAGGGTGTTGAAAAAGTCGACCTCGAAAAATATTCGGACGCATAGAGGCTGAAATTTCGATGAAAAAAGTCATTTGCCACTTTTATCTCGGACGCGGCGTTCAACGGATATTAATTCTTGAAAGCGTCAACCTATGGAGATTAGAGTAAAAGAGTGGATACAGGATTGGAGAATATGTAGTACCAGCGTACTGGAAATCTGTTGTTTCAATAGTTTCGTGCTTTGGCACAAGCGTCGCGAAGGTATAAAATTTCGACCAATAGGAGTATAATACCGTTCAGCGCATGCGCAGAACAATGTCATATATATATATATATATATATATATATATATATATATATATATGACATTGAAATCTTCGACTGCAGCGCCGCCACAAGCAGCACGGCAGCGATATCTCGCTGGCGTGATTGGACAAACTTGGACAAACTTTCCAACTTTGGATATACCCGGTATATCGATCGGAGGAACTCCGAACATTAATCATCGGGGCAACTTTCACTCTCTCTCGAGTTCAGATCAAATAATAGATCCTTTCCGTGTATATTTGTTTACGATGTACAAAGCGCGAGCAACTTCCGGCGCTAAGAAGTTCGGGCCGCGAGCAGATGTCGCCACCATTGTAAGAGGACTACTTCACCTTGGTCGGGCGACGCAAGATCGGCCGTTCCACTTCGCGTTACACGGCTATTCTCTCACGGTAACGCGTCGTTGATGCAACCAAGTGCGGACGTGCTCCAGAACGATTAAGTACCCGCGCTGATCTTATCGGACCGTTACTCGCGAGTGTGAAGAACGGAAAGAGAAGGAACGCTGGGCTTGTCGTTAAATAGCGCGGACTCTCGTTTCACCGATTAATGCTGCAAAGGACACTGATTTCTTTTTTTGTTTTTTTTCGAACGCACGTACGTGCGATTAAAGTTTCCAAGTTTCCTTGAATTCGAGGTGGAGAATACCGCGTCAGCCATAGAGTTCCGATTCGACCGTGAAATGTTAGAAAATTGACATTCCGACCAGGTGGCGCTTCGGTCTCGTATGCCCCGTGTATACGTGAGCAAATTGTTGTTTTCGTTAATTTGACAGCTGACGCATATGACCTTGAACGATCAAGGTCGACAAAGGACACCTTCCACGCACGCGTGTTCATCGTGTGTTGTTGTTTTTTTGTTAACGATACACGTGAAGATAGCAATTTATATTACAGCACAAACATAAATTTCGCGTTTATCTATCATATAACAATTATATATTCCGGAGGCTTCCAATAATGGCGTCTTACAATGATAATAAGATTTTTAGTAATTATCGTTCTGTAGGGGCGAGGGAAAAAATAAATGTACAAAATAGTACAATCGCGAACAATGAAAACGCGTCACGAAGTCAGAGCGTTGCGTCTGGACGAGAAGGCGGCCATTTTCACCGGCTAGTTCACGTTTTAACCACCGGTAGCGCTGTCGTCGCAGCAAAAATCCCAACACGAAATTTCTCTAGTTTCAAGAGCTCTCTATCGTTTCTACGATCCGTGAGATTTTTCGCAGCGATAGGGGGTTCTCGTAACGCCCGAGAGAGTCCCGAAAGTGGCAGAAGCTTCGATCTCCCGAGCAACCATCCCTCTTCCTCTCTTTCCCTCGCGAAAAGTATTTGATTTACAAACTTTCACTCGAAACGCGCATCTCGCTGGTCGTCGTCGTCGTCGTGGTCGCGCGGCGCCTTCGAGTCAGGGCCGTTTGACCAGGACTTGTCGTACCGCGCATGCGCATTCGACCGTATAGCGAAAACATAAATATGCGCGAGTACAAGCGCGCAGACCAGCGGGGCCCCTGAGCTTGTCTCGTATAAAAGATAAATAAGTATTAGCGGGGTGACCGCGAGGCGATCCATAATGAGAAAAGGAACGTTGCTATTACCGAACGTTCACAGCGAGGAAAATTAATAGCGTACCCTCGCTACGTTCGTTGGAGTGGACAACGTCTGTGATGGGCCAGCGGGGGGGGGGGCAGGACGAACTCGCGGGGGAGGGGTTGAGAATGCATAACAACAATGATACGAAAAAAATTGAGGCAAACAGGACGGAACGTTCGCCAAACGGGGTCTCTGCCTCTCGCGGGTCGAGGTCGTTTATGGTCACGTGGTGTGTGTGTGTATGCGTGTATTTCACCGAGAAGAAAAAAAAGACGCGTGTACTCGCGCCACGCCGCGTGTACTACGCGCATCCCTACCCCTATTATCTGGTACGGTTGGGCCTTATTTCTCGTTGGGCCCTACCCCCACTCTCCTCCCGATCGGCCCTATCTCACACTCTCCTCCCGATTTACTACCCCCACTCTCGTTTCGATCGATTCTATCCCCACTCTCGATCAAAGTCCCTCCACCTCTAGCCTCCGCCTGAATTTTTACGCGCTCGTTCTTTTTCATTCCTCGGGGACGTCCTACGTTGGAATTTCAATACTTCGGGCTACGAAAGCGTGGCTGCCGATTTGCTTCCCCCCCCCCCCCCTCTGTGGCCCCGCCAACGCGACTCGTCGAGCGCTAAAGTCACGCCGGTGTGCTACCGCTTTATTAACACGGTTCGGATTATTGCGAGATGCTTCACGCTCACGCGTTATTCAGCCATCCGTACCGTCGCGCTTACGTGTGGATTTTGCATGGACGTTGCACAGGTGTGAACGATAGGAGGAAAAGAAGAAAAAAGATAAAATTGTAAAACGAGTCCGGGTGGTTGTGCAAGAGGCGTTATTTTCAATAGCGCGTTATGTGGGACGCACGAAACATTAGAGGATCGCGTTTCCGCTGGAGCTGAAATGCAGGGGCGCACGCCGCAGGCCGCGACATCTAACCGCAACTGTCGGTATTTTCGGACGGCTGGGGTTGTAATATTAGGATGTGTTATCGTTGGAGGGACGAGATCTGGGTTCCGAATCTAGCCGCTAGAGGCGCGAGTAGGGCTCGTACACATACATAGGGCGACCACGATTTTGACCTTTTTCCCGAGTCGTTTGAAAGATTGTTTCAATTTAAAATAACTTCGTTGACCTATGGTCGAAATTGAGCGGGAGTTATGATGCATATACGATCTTGTTTTTAATAATTTTTAGGCTCTTTTAGTGTTTCAATTTTTTTTTAGTAATTTTTGGGCGGAAAAGAATATTCCACTCTGAAAGTTCAACTGAAATCGCATGTGAAGACAGATGGCACTGGATGGACCTTTTCGTCTAGATGGAAG
This sequence comes from Ophioninae sp. B BG-2022a, assembly GCA_030522765.1. Classification (NCBI taxonomy): domain Eukaryota; kingdom Metazoa; phylum Arthropoda; class Insecta; order Hymenoptera; family Ichneumonidae; species Ophioninae sp. B BG-2022a. The sequence continues at coordinate 41,819 of JAPYZJ010000472.1, forward strand.
TTCCAAAAATTGCCGTCTTGAGAAATTAACCGGAAATTGGCGTTGTTGACTCGAGGCACTTCAGTCGACGACCGTAGTCAACGGTTTTCGCCGCTTTTTTTTTTCTGTCTCCGTGTTGACGTCCGCCATCGTTTCATCCGTAAAACTTCGGGCCAAAAGACAAAAAGCGCTCGCCCGTCAATCTAACGGATCTCTTTTGCCGCAGCCTCGGAATTTTTTTGCACGGTTCATTGGCCCGCGTCTCGGTGAATAGCGAGGCGTTGCCGCTCAGTGCTTCGAGTCAACAGCGCGCTAAAGTTCGTCGAACTTTACGATCGGCATTCGGGCATTCCAGCCTATACATCGCGATCGTATTGTTACGGATGATGAACGGGTTAGAGAAGGTTTTGAAAAAATCGTGAATATTCCTTCCGCCATGTTACGGTCTATCACAGAGTGGACTCTTAGAGGGCGCTGTATGCGGATGTTTTTACGTTTCTTAACCTCAATGTTTTTTGTTGACTCTGCCGGATTTTTCGATTTTCGTTTTCTGTACTTCGTGTTTGCTGGATTTTTTGTAATTTTTTTTTCGATAAGGTGAGTTTTTTAAGATTTTCAGATTTTTTGAATTTTTATCACAATTTACTCGGGGCTAAATTTGTTATCGTTTTCTTTGTCTTGATTTCCAATTTTTGAACTTTTGTTATACCTTAGAGATTTATTCAGATATATGGGATTTTTCTAAATCTTCCCTTTCCGTAATGAATTTTCCGCTATTTATTGAGGAAATTACGAACACGCCTCCGTCCACTTCGAAATTTCAAAACGACTATTCTCTCAAACGGCTGAACCGATCAGTACGAAATTTGTTGTGTGCATTCAGGACGATGGCACCGAGGGCGCCCTGGTCGAAATTTTGGATAAAACCGTTCCATTCTCGAGAAATCGCGGTTTATAATGTTTCGACTATCTCTCTCGCACTCGTGTGTCACGTGTTAATGATCGTTATGCGCTTAAAGATACTTTTCTTTTATCGTTTTCATTTCCGAATCCCCGTAAGAATTCTACGTTTCATTGGTCCATCGAAAGTACTTTTTTTACCATTTTTGTCATTGCTCGTGATTGGTTGTTTTTTGTATTATTGAATTTCGGAATTCGGGGAATTTGTCGACGCGTCGTCCAGGTGTCATCAGTATCGATGTATCCGGAGGCTCGTTCCGGCGGACTCGCAGCATTAGTCACACACTTCCGTCATCACGGGAACGGAGAAAGTATTCGGTTATATATAGCGATCGTGGAAGCCGATGAGGCGAGAGCGGTAACTACCAGGGATTTGCCGCTTCCCCAGAGGCAGAGAAACATAAAAAAAGAAATAAGAAGAAACAAAACTCGCGGATCGCGAGTCAACTTATTCAAAGAGAGATCTCCTTTTCTCTAATCGTTGGACTCTCTCGAGCTCCGCGTTACGTCAAGGCGTGTACACTCGCCGGCTCGTAGACGACTGTTATGTGTTATTGCGTTTAGACACGCGAGGCGCTCTCGGGCATTGAAGAAAAGCTGAGGTATGCGCGCGCATACCGCGGCTTTTCTGCCCCTAATTTTCACAATTCCCCTAATTTTTCCCTAATTTTCACAAATCACCTAATTTTTCCCTAATTTTCACAATTCCCCTAATTTTTCCCTAATTTTCACAATTCCCCTAATTTTTCCCTAATTTTCATAATTCCTCTAATTTTTCCCAATTCACCTAATTTTTCCCTAATTTTCACAATTCCCCTAATTTTTCCCTAATTTTCACAATTCCCCTAATTTTCATAATTCCCCTAATTTATCCCTAATTTTCACAATTCCCCTAATTTTTCCCTAATTTTCATAATTCCTCTAATTTTTCCCTAATTTTCACAATTCCCCTAATTTTTCCCTAATTTTCACAATTCCCCTAATTTTTCCCTAATTTTCATAATTCCTCTAATTTTTCCC